>LGRX02003270.1:0-25248 GCA_001247695.2 Cymbomonas tetramitiformis
GAGATGGGAGGGGGCTTGAGATGGGACAGGAAGATTTCCGGGCCCAGAAGAAGCAGAAAGAAGCGGAGACCCCCAAAAAGAAGAAAAGAGTGGTTTGTCCCGTGGGGCGGACCGTCGCTGTGCCTGTCACCCCGTGTCTGCGCCAATAGGACCGCAGGGCCTCTCGATATGATTTAGGAATGGGAGGCAGTTTTGGGAAGGAAGATTTGGCATATAGTGGGGAAAGCATCAGCGCCATCCGATGTGATCCAGATATTTTCTGCAACGTGTGCCAGAAGTAGTTTGCCGCGATGATATGCATCAGGGACGGTTCTTGACTGCATTTGCGGAAGTGCGGAGGGGCTGCCAAGCCCTCTTTCAGGAGAGGGGTGTGCAAGTACTTTGTGTGAAGAGTGCCACGTGGGCTTCTGTGTTCCTGAGACCCCTCTTGATTCTGTATCAAACTACTCTCCTTCCTTTTGTTTTTCCAGCTATTGGTTGGAGGGCTGTCAACCTGCAGCTAAGCCATGCAGGGCTGAACTTTTACCGAAGGCCTCGCTCTCAGAGCGGTGCAATAGCCCGCTGCAAGGCTGTGTGCATGCTGTTGACGGGTTTGGGGGGAATGGGCTGGCTGTGGGAGGAAGGGTCTGCAGCTGGGTGTGATCCCGTCAGTCTTCGACTCAGATTATGCCACCAAAAGTGGATACCAGGAGCGGTTGAGGGATCCTTACGGTCCTGACGAGATGCGCTGATATCGGATGCCAAATCAGGAAGAAGGCATTGACCTGCACTTACAGTGCAGCAGTGAAAGGCTGCGAATGTGATGTGCTTAACGAGTGAATTGGAGAGAGCGGCGCAGAGGACCGTGCTTGCCTGCAAGTTCCTGGAGCCGTGCTTTGTTGCTCTCAGTGTTTTGAATTAGAGGGCTGAAATGACGGGGCATACTTGTATGTACCATATTGGACACTTGGTATGTGAGGCTGCGATGGGTGATGTTGACAATTGTGCTACTGACGATTTTATATAATAGAGACAATCTTAACCTGTCTGCAATGTTTGCCAAATTTATTGGCATGTTGTACAAGCAATATTATTGCGGCAGCAGTGTCACATAATCGTGCCATATATCCTGGTCCGGGTGTGTTTCACTTGTGTGGACCTGTAGCCATTTGACTTTTTTCCGGTATGTGTGCTCGTTATTCGGCCTGCCCGCCAGCTCCTCTTGTTGTGGCTCGTGGTTTGTTTGCTTGTGTTCGTTGGCACTCCCACTCCCGTCTCAGTTCTCCCATCCTTGGTTTGGGTAGTAGTATTATATATAGCAGTATGAAAGAAGATTTGAATAATCACGACTTGGTTGAATAATCACGACTTGGAGAGTATATCGCAGGTAGAGAATTAGAGAAGGTAAAAATGATGACCTATAAATAATTATTATAATTGTTTATGTGACCGTCAGCCATCGATGCAACTGTCATCCATCATCGAAGGTGACAGGTCAGCAATTGACGAGTAATGGGCATCACTATTGCCACCTGCATGATGCTAGCATGACGACATGGATGATGTATAGCGTGCATCCTACTGCATATGCAATTATGTAAACATAAACTTATTGAACGTATATTTATACAACATCAGACCGCACCGCTGCAATAATAACGGTTACGAATGTATCCATTTATACAGTGCCGCGGGGTCATCTGCCGTCTACCGTCTGCCGTGAGATTTGATGAGCATAAATCAATACGAGTGTTTGCAGATGCGGGCTCTCGCGCCAATAGCAAAGCGCTCACATCCGCAAATATCGGCGCGCTGGTATTTACAGATGAGGGCAGGCGCAGGCCCCAGGCGCTGATGTATGCGGATGCGGGTACTTTGTTATTGGCGCGCTGATATTTGCGGGTGAGGGCGGTAGCTAGTCGGATTATATGCAAGGGGCATATAATACATTATAATACCGCATGATATAGTATAATACTGTATTATATGCCCCTTGTGCATGCGCAGGCCAAGGTCGCAAAATCGCGTGAGCAATGATCGATGATGCATGAAGGCCGCGGCAATTCATGCAAATATTTCTGAGGTTATATGCCGTGTGTGGACGCATATTCTGCAAATACGCAAGCGGCACAGCGTGCTTCCTTTTATTATATTATTTACAGCTGCCGTGCTCACATGTCACGATGGTGCGATCTAGCGCACTTCTATACATCGTCTGCATATCGCACCGACGCGCATGGTGCAATTTCATCTGTCCATAACTCGCTTCCTGTATCGCAACTGTCGAGCTTGTATGTTGGGATGCATCCAACGGGATATCTGCCAAGATGCCATGCGGATGGGAGACGATACACATTTAAATTCAGAAATTGGCACTATCATGCGTGTATAAAATTTCTATCATGATAACCAAGCAAATATATACAAGCAAATGCGCAGATGGCATCACGATATGCAAGTGTGGCAGTTGCGATACAAGAAGCGAGTTGTGATTTTGTTCATGTGCGAAGGGGTATATGAATCGCAGTGATTACTCGTGCTTCGATACAATCTAATTAATAATCAGAAATCCCTCAGATGGGATGCTTCGCTGACAAGTGGCATTTATATCAATTTACACCTGTGTGACAGGATCAGATTCTACGCTACCCGGACAGTCAGACACAATCACAAATGCACATTGGAATATCCGATATGTGTGTGTGTGTGTGTGTGTTATCACTCTAAAAACACCACCACATCGAATACAAATGTTCCCTAGCTCTGTGAGCTAGTGGTCCTATTCCCTAGCTGTTCCCTAGCTGTGCTAGTGGTCCTATTTCCCTAGCTGTGCTAGTGGTCATATCCGGAAACTGTTCCCTAGCTGTGCTAGTGGTCCTATTCCCTAGCTGTGCTAGTGGTCCTATTCGGTAACTGTCATTCAATCAACCTCTGCTCCTTATGATTTGGAACCGGACCAAATTACCTACCTCTGACCTTTATAATCTTCACCCAAACCAAATACCTCTGATCTTTATCGTCTTGGCATGAAGTGAATTACCTTACTTACTTACCTTACCTTAGTCAATCAGCAGCAGCAAAGCTCGAATCCCAATGGGAGATACAGTCGAATGTTCCATCTCACGATCGCCAGACGCTAACGATGACAGTGCCACAACAGTCGCGTGTATGTACCACGACGCCACCCACGCGTTATGGCATGGCATGCTGGGAAGCAAAAAGCAAAGCACTGTCGCGCACATGATCCTGCGGTCATATGATGTAATGGCGATATCCATGTTAACATCGCATGGTAATTCATCGTGTTGTCCAAAAAGATCGACGCCTAGTGGAGATCGCATATTTGTGATCGACAGCGCCTAGTACCTTACTTACCTTAATCAGCGGCAGCAGCAAAGCTCGAATCCCAACGGGCGACGCAGTCGAATTTTCGATCTCACGATCGCCAGACGCCAACGATGACAGTGCCACTGCAGTCGCGTACATTTATCGCGACGCCACCCACGCGTTATGGCATGGCATGCTGGGAAGCAAAAAGCAAAGCACTGTCGCGCACATGATCCTGCGGTCAGATGATGTAATGGCGATATCCATGTTAACATCGCATGGTAATTAATCGCGCTGTCCAAAAAGATCGACGCCTAGTGGAGATCGCATATTTGTGATCGACAGCGCCTAGACCTCTGACCTTTATTATAATCTTCACCCAAACCAAATTACCTTACTTACCTTACCTACCTCTGACCTTTATAATCTTCACCCAAACCAAATTACCTTACTACCTCTGATCTTTATTATCGACTTGGCATGAAGTGAATTACCTTACTTACTTACTTACCTTACCTTACCTTACCTTACCTTACCTTACCTTAGTCAATCAGCAGCAGCAGCAAAGCTCGAATCCCAACGGGCTATACAGTCGAATGTTCCATCTCACGATCGCCAGACGCTAACGATGACAGTGCCACAACAGTCGCGTGTATGTACCACGACGCCACCCGCGCGTTATTATGGCATGGCATGCTGGGAAGCAAAAAGCAAAGCACTGTCGCGCACATGATCCTGCGGTTATATGATGTAATGGCGATATCCATGTTAACATCGCATGGTAATTAATTGTGCTGTCCAAAAAGATCGACGCCTAGTGAAGATCGCATATTTGTGATCGACAGCGCCTAGTAGTACTTACTTAATCAGCAGCAGCAGCAGCAAAGCTCGAATACCAACGAGCGACGCAGTCAAATTCTCGATCTGATCTGATGATCGCCAAACGCTAACGATGACACTGCCACTGCATTCGCGTGCATTTACCGCGACGCCACCCTCGTGTTTTTGCATCGCATTTTATGTTGCAGTCTGTTATGTTAGTTGTATGCTCCGATCTGAATTTTGTACCTATGTCGTTTGTGTAAAAACTCGTCATATCGGATTAATGTCTATTCCACCTGTGGACTCTGAGGATGTGGAAGTGCGAGCATCACCTGGTCGATGGTGGTACTTTAGTTTTTTACAAGTCACTGAGGATCTGCTACCAAACTTAGCTCTGTTTCTCGCACCCCATAGTCTTGCTGTTGGGCACACTATCATCATCTACCGGTTTTTCGAAGACGGAATACTTACAGGCTGGGGTCCATATATTTATCGAGGTTCGTTCCTATATATGTGTGCAAATGGCAGAATGGTTTGCTAGATGTTTGTTTTCTGAAAGTGAATATTTTGGGATGCTTCGCATCGCGTGTTGGAGCATGTTAGCTGTTAGCGCAGCATGTACGTTTGAGAAAGTACTTTAAACGTACGTTTTGCATTATTGAACGCATGATCAGATTTGTCCTATAAAATTGTTGTAAAAGCGGCGATGATATTGGCGATGCGTAGGTTTTGTATCAAACTTTCAGCGAGCACACGGAATGATCGTCAACAGGGTGGCCATGCAAATGATAATGAAACTTGGGATCTGCGTGCTGCTGATGCTCATGCAAATAGGCGTACAAACGTCTATTATTTCTATATCAACGTCAATTTTTGTATGCGAGCTGCAATTTGGCGTGCCCAGCAATCACAGAATGCTCGTGCATGCGGTGCGTGGAGGACCACGTGCTAATTCCGGAGGCGCGCGCAAGAACTCTGGAGGTGCACGCAAGAACTCTGGAGGAACAAGGCCAAAGTCTGGAGGCGCAAGACCAAATGCTGGAGGCGCAAGACCAAATGCTGGAGGCGCAAGACCAAATGCTGGAGCTCCTATATGGGGAGTGCGAACGCACTTGGAAATGCAGGTGAGTTAACATGCTCACGATGAAGTCTTTCCGCTGACAACACACGATTGCGGTGCATGTCCAAGATTCGTGCAAACAAAGCGGGTCGCTCAAAATGATACAATTTACGTTGTAATGCAGGTCATGTTTGTCAACAAAACGCACTTGGAAATGCAGGTGAGTTAACATGCTCACGATGAAGTCTTTCCGCTGACAACACACGATTGCGGTGCATGTCCGAGATTCGTGCAAACAAAGCAGGTCGCTCAAAATGATACAATTTACGGTGTAATGCAGGTCCTGTTTGTCAACAAAACGCACTTGGAAATACAGGTGAGTAAACATGCTCACGATGAAGTCTTTCCGCTGACAACACACGATTGCGGTGCATGTCCGAGACTCGTGCAAACAAAGCGGGTTGCTCAAAAGGATACAGTTTACGTTGTAATGCAGGTCCTGTTGGTCAACAAAACGCACTTGGAAGCACCAACTCAGGACCAGTTGGTCATCAGAATGCTTCAGTGGATGCAGGTGAAACAATTCTAAACAGCATACACGTTGCATGTAAAACTTTATTTGTTGAGAACATGATTATAATGATTGTGTAAGTAGTGGGTATCCTCATTATTCAATGTGTATAGTGTATACATAAATGAAAATTAGACAGCTAAATATTGTTTTTGCTTTTGGTGTGTGTGTGTGTGTGTGTGTGTGTGTGTCACATGAAACATGTATATTTTATAATACATATATGTGTGTGTGTGTGTGTATTGCATCGTATGTCGCATCATATCACAAACAGCCATGCTTGTGCAACCACTGCGGCACCTCAAGGTGTATACCTGGATTCGTTTTGAAAATAGTAAATATAGAAATGGAAATTAAACAACTAAGCAATGTTTTTGTTTTTGGTGTGACAATCAACCGCAATAAGACACTGTCGTTTTTAGAACGACAGCAGCTCGCACGAAAATGGATGAATATGCCTCCGATAACTACGATGGAAGAGAGTAATCCTATTCATTTTGACAACCTGCAACACCAACAACCATGTGGTATAGGCAATTGCCCACTGGCAGAGTTAGCTTTGTCATTCAATAATCATGAATCAGCACAGATTTGTTGCGACAGCAATCGCTGTCGCGAACAGCCTGCATGCGCTACATGCACAATGTTATGCGAAGCAGATGATCAGCGCACAGATATTGATAGAGTGCCCAACGACATGTCATCTGCTGGCTGTTTACAGGTAATTATATATTGGGATAAGTTTACATCGGGGGCTGACATTTCGTTTTAATCCACATCGGGGGCCGACATCTCATTTTAATCCACATCGGGGCAGACACTTCATTTTAATCCACATCGGGGGCCGACATTTGATTTAATCACATCGGGCGGACATCTCATTTTAATCTACATCGGGGGCCGACATTTGATTTTAACCCACACCGGGGGCTGACACGCCTAAACGTTTCACATCGGGTGTAGACATCTCATTTTAATCCACATCGGGGGTTGACATTGCATAGCATGCGTAAACAGAAGACACACGCAGCGATATAATGTAAACGAAACATAACTACGCAAATCCAACCGGTAGATATGTAACTCGTATTACGATGAGCATATCTACCGGCTGGATTTACGAAATAATGTTTTTTGGTGCCGCAAACGATGAAAGACTGTCGTGTTTGGCGAAATGAAACAGTTTTTCACTGCTGGACACCCCAAAAAACATTATTTCGCGAATCCAACCGGTAGATATTTTCATCGCGATATGATTTACATATCTACCGGTTGGATTTGCATAATTGTGTTTCGTTTACATTATATCCTTACGTTGAAGGTAATGCATACCCCCGATGTGGATTGAAATGAGATGTCTACACCCGATGTGGATTAAAATGAGATGTCGGCCCCCGATGTAGATTAAAATGAGATGTCAGCCCCCGATGTAGATTAAAATGACATGTCTACCCCCGATGTGGATTAAATTGGAGTCTGCCGATGTGGATTAAAATGAGATGTCGGCCCCGGATGTGGATTTAAATGAAATGTCGGCCCCCGATGTAGACTTATCCCTAATATTATATATATATATATATATAATATATAATATTGGGGGAAAAATCGGAGATGAAATCGGAGATGAAATCGAAGATTCCCCCTCTTTTGAAAAAACGGGAAAAAATTCAGCCCTTTTAACAGTGCAAAAATTGACGCCCAAATCGTAGGCTGTACACGACACATTGTATGATGTATCCATATTACATCAATTGAAGCCCAAGTGTAGTGTATATAATTCTTAAAATGATTTTGCATATATAAATTAGGTCTTCACTCATGCAAATTCCCAGAAATGCTTGCAAGGACGGATGAAATTCAGCCCTTTTAACAGTGCAAAAATTGACGCCCAAATCGTACGCTGTACACGACACATTGTATGCTGTATCCATATTACATCAATTGAAGCCCAAGTGTAGTGTAGTATAATTCTTAAAATGATTTTGCATATATAAATTAGGTCTTCATTCATGCAAATTCCTAGAAATGCTTGCAAGGACGGATGAAATTCAGCCCTTTTAACAGTGCAAAAATTGACGCCCAAATCGTAGGCTGTACACGACACATTGTATGCTGTATCCATATTACATCAATTGAAGCCCAAGTGTAGTGTATATAATTCTTAAAAATAGATATTGCGATCTTATAAATAGATATTGCGCAACAAAATGGATCGAGATTTATATAACGTGAATTCAGAAACAATGAATGCTATCCATACACGTGGCATAGAAATCCTTTGCTTCTGCCCCAATTTAGATGTCCATATTTATATGGATGCATTGTGGCATCGTTAAAAACAGTAATCACTATATTTATATTTTAAGACCAAAGGTCGATCGTTGGCGGATCGGGACATAAAAGTAGTAGCCTAATCATTCGTTTTATAGCATTTCTGCCGGCTGCTACTCAATACAAACCATAAATAGAGAACTGTGTCACTGTATGCTGTATCCATATTATATGAATTGAAGCCCGAGTGTATTGTAAATAAAAATTAAAACGTACCCAGTGTGCGGTAGAAATGAGTAAGGTCACCATGAATGACTGCGTTAATAGTATAATTCAGGAGCGGGGGGGGGGTCTGGTCCGGTTACCCCCCCTATCTACTCAGCCCGAAAGACACCTGTAATTTGGACAATAATAACATGTAGGTTTTCGAGGCATGCAAATCATTAATGGGCCTATCATAGTCATATATCAATTGAAGCTCGAGTGTATTGTATATGAATATAGGGGGGTGGAGGGTGAAGGGGAGGGGAGGGTGGGGGAGGGGGGAGGGGAGGTGGGGAGGGGAGGGGGGAGGGTGGGGAGGGGAGGGGAGGGGAGGGTGGGGAGGGGAGGGGAAGGGAGGGGAAGGCAGGCCCCCCCTCCCCCCCCCCCCCCCCTGTAGGGTGGGGAGGGGAGGGTGGGGAGGTGGGGAGGTGGGAGGGGGTATTGGGTTTGTTTTCCAAAGTTTTGGTTTATACGTTTCGTTCACGAAGATTGGGGATTATTTTTTCCCCACGTACGTTTGTACCTATATATATATATATATACACACACAGACGCCTAGCACCCCTTCATTTATATTTTTCATATATATATAATATATATATAATATATATAATATTATTATTCATTATTATTCACGCAAGGGCGACTGCGGCGCGCATCACGCAAAGAGGGCAGTGCGGCGTGCATCACGCAAGGGTGTGCGGCGTGCATCACGCAGGGGGCGACTACAGCGTACATCATGCGGGGGGTCTGTCGAAGGTCAAGCAGAGGAGTTGGGGCGCCACCGCAGGTCAATGTCATCAGGCAATTATGGCATTCAAATTGTCATAATTGTACCCCTCTCACCCCCTCGCTTCCCGTATCGAAAAGGGCGGCGAGGTACAATTTCGATTACGATGGTCGTCACTGGCATAATGACCATAGTAGCGAGCCCGAGCGGAAGTGCCGGCGAAGCCGGCACGACGCGATATGGTTGCACAGTTTGTATCCGAATGCAATCCCATAGAGGTTAAGCATCTAGACAGTAACTCTGGCCAACAAAAAGCCTTCCTGTCTTCGGATATCTTGAGCATTCTCATTTCCAGCTCCATTGTGGTCAAGGAAGCATCATGCCTGTGCCTCGCCGGGACGCTGCTCCTCAAAGCCGCACACTAGAGGCGAGCCTTACGAGACAATGACCTTTGGCCTGTGGGGCATCAACCCCTTATCACATCCTGAACACTTGTTAACACTTGGATAAATTTATCATGATGCAACTTAAGTGGGATTATAAGTTCCACATTATCATATTGTCTACGTATGCTGAAGGCATAACTGCCGCATATGCCACGATAGGTCGTAGCTTCTATAACATTGTGGCTTCTGAGTCAATATAAAGCTGATAGCCGCTGACTTTGGCCAATGATTGCCGACCAAATAAAAATCAGGGCTGCATCCCAATAACTGCAGGGCTGCATCCCAAGAACTGCAGGGCTGCATCCCAAGAACTGCAGGGTTACATCCCTAACATTTTTACCCTGCATCAAATTGATATGACAGGAGCGGGAATTGATCCTTCCTTGCTGAGGTGTAGTGAGCCTTGTACAAATCATACCCTTGCACAGATACGCATACATGCGGGTACCATATCTGTGGATAAATAAAAACTGCTATGCTACCTTTGCCAAACCGTGGTTTGTCATTCGGATCTTATGGCCAGTAATCCGCAGCTACCGGATACTGAGGTGGACGGAGTTGTGATCCTGAGTTATGCTTGACACACATAACTAAAACAAATTTCACATTAGTACGTTGTCGAATCCACTCTATGAAATGTTCGTCAAAGCGCGCGTACCGGACCGAAAAATAAAAGGAGCACTGGGGCAGATCGGGTGAAGGATTTAAAGTGGACTCATAGAGACCCTCCAATATCTCGTTAAGCAGGGCCCACGCTCCGTTTGCATTAAACCAAGCCCCAAAATCGGGCTCTCCATAGTATTTCTGTGAACTTCGGGGGAGTAAGCTCTCTGAAGGGAGGAAGAGGTGGATGCATTATATAAAGCCGTAAAAACATGTTCGTTTTTAATTCGTCACTCTGAAATACGATACGAACGGCAGCGCAATATCTATCCGTAACGTAAACCTCGGAAGATACCTTGAAACGTCACTCTGAAATACGATACGCAATTCATGGGGGCTACATCCTAAGAACTGTAAACCTTGAAACGTCACTCTGAAATACGATACGCAATTCATGGATACCTTGAAACGTCACTCTGAAATACGATACGCAATTCATGGGGGCTACATCCTAAGAACTGTAAGGCTAAATGCCTAAGGTGAGGGTTCAAACTGGACTCAGTTCCCCCCAATATCCTAAAAACACCTTGAGGGACGCCTCATCGGTGTAAGAAGACTGGTACCAGCTCAACAACAAAGACATCAAAGACATATACAAGGGTATGCACCTTATATTGCGAGGTCACAACTCTTTTAAGAGGGGAGATCTGTCAGGGATATGACCGATGACATATGTGTCATACATGTCATACGTGTCATACCTGTCATATATGTCATACCATGCCATGTCATGTCATGTCATGTCATATGTTATAATGACATACAGTCGTCGAGTATTGTCAGTACGGTCGACTATGACATGTACAGTCATAATATCGGTCATCCACTCACCATGAGTGACTTCTGTCATCGAGAGGCCGAGTACGGAATCTCGATGATGAAGCAAGACAAGTTCTTGAAGAACAAACTGTTCTGAGAGGACGCGTCTTCGCTTCAAGCATGAATTGAACTCCATGCGGGTATCAACATGCTAATTCGATCAGCCGATACTGTTAGTTCACCCAATGTTCTCGGGTTCACAACCCGATGGTGGTAACGCCTATGAGGCGTGAGGACATTGAGGTATATGAGAGAGCATTGAGCTCAAGCAGTAGATTCTGGATACCAGACTGCACTCATACCCACCAAATACTTGTTGCGAGTTGCTACTGTTCGATAGCAGCCGCATAGTCTGAAAGGTTGAATATACCGGAATATCCTAGTTCACTAGATATCAGAGGGTCCCGAACTGTGTGGATAAACTGTCATAAGATAAATAAACCCTAAGCTAGATATACCCGGAACGGTCTCGCAACGGTCTCGGAAACTAGCCTACCTGTGACACAGCGTGTGTCACAGCACGAACCTATAGATCAGTCAGCAGTCCAGTGTTGGTCCTAGGGGTCTGTCATAGGGGCCTGCACCGGGACTCCCAGTCAGGGCTGCCTATACAGATTCCAGCACACCCTACATTCTGGGAAAATCAGAAGACGTCTAGAAGACGTCTTCTGAACGTCTTATAGACGTCTTCGGAGAAATGATGTCTTCTGGTTTCCAGAAGACGTCTTCTGACGGGAACGTCTTCTGGAAACCAGAAGACACTCTTCGGGGAAGACGTGCCGAAGATGTGCGGAATGTCTTCCGGATTTCGGAAGATATCTTCCCGGAAGACATGCAAAGGGCAGTCTTCCCGGAAGATACCCGGAAGATGTTCCGAATGTCTTCTGGGCCAGAATACATTCTGACATGTGTTATCGACACATATGTGATGATTATGCAATTTGGCCACATAGCTACTTCATACCACACGTACACTAGTCGCGTAATCACAGAAGACATTCAGAAGGCGCACGGAAGACATGCGGAAGACATTCCAGGTATCTTCCTAACAACTTCAGGGTTGTCATCATGCTCTGTTGCTATGATACATAATATACGGCTAAGTTAATTGATAGGTCTATCTACACATACATGTACGATTGCATCTATTCAACATACAGACCACTAAGTACGATGCCCGGCGTATTATCATGATCGCCTCTTGCGTCTTGCACCTTTCGGTCGTGAACCATCATCGTCGATGCACTCGAAAAAGTCAGCCTTTAAATCAAATATCACCGCCGTCTTCATCACAGGATGTTTCTTGATTACAACTTGGTGCTCAATTTGAGCCGCCAGGATGAATGGATCAGTAGTGTCCCAAGGTGTCTCGGGATCATCCGGGTCGTATGTGTACACCACCTTTGCGGTATTGTCCGGCCCGTACTTCGAGTTTAGCTTGGCAAACCGTTTTGTCGTCGCTTGGTTGAATTCAGGGAACCACTTTCCCTTCACAAGAATGTACTCTTTCGCGGCCAAGTCGACCTTGTAGATGCTATCTACCATGGCGTACCTGCGCGAGTTGGAGCCACAATTATACTCTATAGTAAGAATCCCCGAAGACGTCGAGAAGACACACAGAAGACATTCGGTACATATTCTGCGCACATTCACCAAAACGTAATGCACGGACGCACCGGTCAGTCTCGATTTCCTCGCCTTTGATGTTTTCTCCAGAGAAAAAGGCTCGGAAGTAACGTTGACAAGTTTTCTTCGTCTTGTCCTGAGCTGCCGTGCGATAGCAAACTCCTCGAACCACGACCGAGCCGAAAGATTGACACACGTGAGGAGGCCCTTCGACGAGTGCCGCTTCATTCTCCGTGAATGGTCTCCCCAGCCAGACCTTGGGGTCGCTACCGTGCATATGCAGCGGCACATCCATCAGGCGAGACGCTCCGGCTCGTGCGCCGTGACTTCTCCGAACATAATGGTTTTCCCTGCGAATGTATACGTGCACAGTGTCTGTCAGGGTTATGACCGATGACATATGTGTCATACATGTCATACGTGTCATACCTGTCATACATGTCATACCATGACACGTCATGTCATGTCATATATTATTATGACAGTCGGTCATGTCATATATTATTATGACAGTCGACAGTATGGTCGATCATGACTGTACAGGTCGAGTCGCGTCATACATTTATGACAGTCGTCAGTACGGTCGACGATGACTGTACATGTCGCCAGATGATTATGTCATATCATCAGGCATCCCTGTCATCGAGAGTTCGTATGATTGAACTCGAAGATGGCAAAGCAAAGATACATCTTGGAAACAAACCAAGAACCATCTTTAGCTTTCAGCATGCGCAGAACTCGCATGTGCAGCATGAACGAACTAGTCGTTACTACCATGCTGGTCGTTCAACCTACGTCTCGGGTTCACAACCCAATGGCGGTACCATCTAAGATGATGGGTGACGTAGGTATAAAAGTGAGGAAGCGTTGTGCTTCAGCAGATCTTCTACGGAGACTGCACTCACAAAATTCCGCTCATACGTACACTTGCATTGCTGTTCAACTTTGCAGTGTTACTTTTGTATATTGATAATATATCGCGGCGATTGTATGTTTAGCCGTAACAATGGTATTCTAAACTCGTCAAGGCACGAACACGAGAACTCAAGTGAGTGCAGCGTTAGATATTGTATATATCACATTGTTCGCAGGTTGCAGGTTCGCGCATACAAGCAACAGCGCTCGCAGTTATACTGAATATCTGCAAACCGAATAATAAATACGCTCGAATATCGACAGCATACGGATTGCGCGAGGATTGATCATCGCGAACATATCCGCAGCTGACAGCATTCGCAGAGAAATCGTCTTAATACTATAAGCGACAAGGTGTGCGCACAGTATACGGATCGTATACATATGATGTCAAAATTCGCAGGATTGTCACGGTATGCGAGAAGCAGATGCGCTAGTGAAAAATGACCGACAGTACGTATGATTCGCATCAGCTGCGAATGGACGTACGAAATTTCGTTAAACATCGCGATCGCATTCATTTATGCGACAATATACCGGCGACAATGAGATACTTTGTGAAATAATTGGCAACATCGATTTTCGCAAATGATCTGCTTGAATCGTATACAATAATCCGCTCGTACGATGATTTTTAGCTCGTCAGCGCGATGTGCACCTGTCATGATTTCATCGGATGCAATAAACGCACGATTTTAGGGCGCATGATTCCTGATGTATCTACATGCAGCGAGACATTCATTTGTCTACAGTGTCCGCCATCCGTACATATGCCATGTTGCGCGCGTCAATATCCTCTGCAGAATAATTGTATACTCGCAGGGATATTTTGGATGGATGCATGACGGACACATGATTACTATACTGCAGCATTTTACACCACATATTGATGACTGCAGAAATATTTCAAACCGTCAGCATTTGTATGCTTATTGCAATATAGTGTGCAAAAGATGTATATACCGAGTTTGCAATGATTGCATTATATACCAACATGCAGCACATGAGTATATGCAGCACACACCAGCATGCAGCACGCACCAACATGCAGCATTACACCATGTATACATTCTATACTGAGTGACTGCAATATTGTAAGTTGTGTATGCATCACGTTAGCAGATGTTATGTATAAACCAGCTTGATCACGTTAGCAGCTGGAATATGTGACATTATATTACAATGCATCAGACATGCACATAAGCATACTTGCTGTGCATGTTAACTATATTCGAACCCATATAGTGTAAGGTGCCTATTCAATGATCTCAACACAATAATTAGCTCGTTATGACCCGGTGGAGTCGAGATACTCTTCGGACCACATATCGTTCTATTGTGGATCACTGAAAGGATTGCTCACCGGAACTATATGTGAAATAAACCAGCAACGCATTATTGTGAATGAGATGATCTCAGGATTACAACAACCCCTAACCTGATATATATCATGCTAGATTCATTCAGTACATGGTATGCTGATTATCATCCTGCATGATAAACTGTTTGGGAATGTTGAAATATCCAGAACTTATCTTCTTGTAAGTGTATAAAAGTGAACACACACACTAGGTACTAATCAGTAGTACCATACACTGCACATCACCAAGCATTCATCATACATGTTAAGATTCACTGACTCAAAGTGAATAAATTAACTATATTATGTATGATAATATGGATCCCACTTCCAAACACATGTGCGTGGAAGTGTCAGTGATGGCGATACATAAGGGAACAGGATAAGAAACCATGCTGAAGGGCTGGATGGAGAATATCTCCAGACCCGAAGGCATTATACAATGCTCAAATAAGCAGCTGGTCACTGCTGAGCATTGTCCACTCGTCTCACATATCAGCTGGAGCAACTACAACAAGTACATTGCATTATGATAGTTGATTCAGAATTGATCAGCTCAATTTGCATGTAACATACAGATCAGTTTTCACATGATTTCTGACAATAGTGTAAAGGACATTCACACACACATAAATGTGTTGTGTGAAGTTGCTGTGATTGTATCTAGCAAAGTCCAGATTTGTTCCAAATGAGATATATCACTTTGATAAATCTTAAGAGCACAGACCTATGCTCAAACAAATCATAGGTTGAGAAACATCACTAAAGTGGGTGTTTCCACTTAAGTTGATTAATATATACATAAATCAGAAAAGTACATTTGCTGTGCATGGGTTTAAATCAGTAAAACCCAGAATGCTATCAACCATAAATGTTGATATACAGCACAACTCACTTATTTGCTATGAAAAAATGTCATATGCAAAAGTGAAGTTCCTTGTAATGATTCTGTACTTACATTTCACATTTACACTGAAATATGCCACCACATCAATATTTCAGACAGCTGAAAAAAGCTGTAAAATAGGTGAAAAAGCTTCACGTTTAATTTCAAAATGAAAAATGTGTGCCCATTTTATGTAAGATTATGATTTTATACCTATTAAGGTATCAGAAAATCATAATGACACATGTCATATCAGTGTGACACCCTAAAATATTAGGTGTTGAATATATATGGGTAACGCTATTGCTATGGCAATAAATCGCTCAAAATGCTGTACGTAAAACACATTTTGAAAATTTCGGATTGATTTTTTTTGATAAAATGAATGTTTATATATCAAATATCAATCCCTGATTTATGCAGCATGTGTAACGCCCTGTAATAACCCTAAAATTAAATGTGTGTAACAGGGGTGTAACGTACCTCCTAAAAAACACTTTACGTTTATGTGGGTATTAAATGCAGTTTTGCTTAAAAATCTTTGCAAAAACGTCATACTGCTTATTTTTTACCTGTATTAGGGTTACTGATATCAAGTAACACCCTAAACAATGTATTGAGTAACAGGGCCGCTGTAACTATATATGCTCTAAAATGCCAGTTTTATTTCGTAAAACTTCGTTTTTTGGCATTATTATATCATGCTAAATCATCACAGACATGATAATACTGAGGGCAACAACCCAAGAACTGTAGGGCTGCCACCCTAAAACTGTAACAGCTGCTTCCTATAAGGACTGCAAGCTATAAGCTATAAGCTATAAGGTATATAAATAACTGACTGCATATGTGTTCACACTTCCTCAAAGGGGAAGAAGGTGGATAGGATTCACACATATCCGTTTCATATTCCGATCTGGTGATTTCTGATGGATTGCTTTTGATAAAACCACCATCCACAAGTAACGTTGAAATTTGTACAACGTTAAATCCACCATCACTAATAAAGTGTAAACTCGGATGGGAAACTATATTCCAATGACTATAAGTTGACTCTTGCTCAGCATTTACATTCTTGAGTAAGTTTGGAATGCTGAACTATATACATAACATATAACCTGGTACCATGCTTAATTGCATTTCCTGAATCAGAAGATGATAGTTATATAATGTATATATGTATATATATGTCCCACCTGATACACTTTGGCACTATAGCCATACATAAGAGTGGGAAGGACAAGTGCATCGCTGTAAGACTGGTTGATATAGTCCCAGTGTTGAAGGCAGAATTTGGCACCCGAATAACAGCTGATAACTGTTGGTGACCACCATGCAAAACCTTCCAAGCGTAACTCTTTTGTCCTGAGATGCAAGTGAATTGTTCATAAATGTTGACATCACATAAAAGCATTCTGATAAAAACCCTATATATCCATGTGAGTTGTCATTACTACAAATGACATGGGTTTTGAATCGTCGAATAAGTATAACTCCAATGAATTCATTAGTACAGAATAGCTGTAGAGATTATTCCTCCGGCTGGATTGCAATCATTCACAATCCCTGTACATTCCGGTGACAATATTGCACTGGACTGATCACCACATTGGTATAATCTGTGATATATAAGTCACCAGACCCTACATTCTGGGAAAACCAGAAGACGCGTCTTCTGAACGTCTTCTGAACGTCTTCTGAACGTCTTCTGAGACGTCTTCTGGGTCCAGAAGACACCCAGAAGACGTCCAGAAGACGTCTTCTGCGCGCATTCTAATGTCTACCATCTTCTGGTTTCCAGAAGACGTTCAGAAGATCTTCCGGGAAGACGTCCAGAAGTTATCTTATGGACGTCTTCTGTATGACTTCTGTACATCTTCTGAATTCCGGAAGATGTCTTCTTGATATCTTTTAGGTGTCTTCTGTACGTCTTCCCGGAAGATCTTCTGGACGTCTTCCAGAACTCAGAAGATGGTAGACATTAGAAGTCGCGTAGAAGACGTCTTCTAGATGTCTTCTGGAATCCAGAAGACGTATAGAAGACATCTTCCGGAATCCAGAAGATGTACAGAAGTCATGCAGAAGACGTTCAGAAGATATCTTCGGGACGTCTTCTGGACGTCTTATTATATATATACATATCATTATACAGACATTAGAAGACGTCCAGAAGATGTCTTCTGGACGTCTTCTGCACATCTTCTGGGATCCAGAAGATGTCCAGAAGACGTCTTCCGGAACCCAGAAGATGTGCAGAAGACGTCAAGAAGACATCTTCCGGACGTCTTCTGTAACTCTACCAAAAGTCGCTATACGTATGCGTCCAGGTTACACGCATGCAGTTCGTTGGCAGGATGATACAAATGGAACAAAGAAGAAGGTTTTTTTACAAAGCTATTTATTTACATATTTACAGTTTCAATCATCAGAACCGTCTTCACTACTAGCACTAGAAAGGATTTCCTTCGGAGACCCCGCTTCGGAGCTGGTGGTTTCGTATGCCCGATGCAAGTTCTCCTTGAAGATGGGGCGGAGGTGGCTGATGGGAACCACCAGGCCCCACTTTGACTTGTCCCCGAAGGGGTACGTCTTCTCCTCCATCGCAGTGAGAAGTTGGGACCCGAGGCCACCCGGCCCGGCGATCTTGTCGTTCGCCTTGAGGCCCTTGCCGTACAACTTCTCCAACCCGACAAAGGCCATTTCCATGCCATTTTGCCAGGCGGACAAGAGCAACGGGGCGTTGTCAAAGCCAACGTCGTCCTTGTCTACGGCCAAAGAGAGCACCTGGGTGCAGTCACACAAAAGTTTACGATCAGCTGCAAATGTCACTTACGTAATTAAAGAAACTAAATACATATCCAGAAGACGTGCGGAAGATACCCAGAAGACATATGTGATATCTTCTGGATATCGTGTATTCTAAGGGTTGTGCTTGCAGAACCATACCTTGATGCCAACATACTCGCCATTCAAGTGAAGGGCGGTGACCGACTTCTTTTTCGCTGTACCCGACTTCAAGCCATGGGCGGCCACATCCTTTGAATTGGGTGGGTGCGTTATCACCCCCGTGAGAAGGGGCATGTCCGCGGTCCATATCGCGGACTTCCCCTTCTCGTGGTAGAACCCCGTGGGGAGTATCTCCGGATCGTTCACCAGAGACTCCACCACGCAGTACAATACCACGTGGCTACCCACCTCAAACCCCTCTTCAGCATCCTCCGCCACCGCCTTCTTCTTCCCCTTCGGGTCCTCCGCCACCGCCTTCCCCTTCGGGTCCACCGATGCCGCCTTCCCCTTCGCCTTGTTGTCCTCCGCCACCGCCTCCGCCACCTTCCTAACCTTAGAGCTGCCCGCCTTTTTTTCCAGCTCCTCGATCTGCGTCTTTGACTCCAACTCGAGCTGCAAGCATGCCGCCACTGAAACAGGCATATGTTAGTATGTTATACAAGAAGACACTCAGAAGACACTCAGAAGACACTCAGAAGACAGTCAGTCATACTTGCCTATTAGCTAAGCCCTATTAACTAAGGAAGACGTGCAGAATACACTCAAAACGTCTCTGAGGTGTCCTGGTGACGTCTTCTTGGTGAGACAACAAAACAGGTGAAACAGAAATTAATTAAGCAAATTAACGTACCCATCTCATCCTTCGCCTCACCGTCCAAGGCGTCCAAGGCCTTGGCGGGCAGCTCGTGCAGCACCAACCCGTCGATGCTGAGCAACGCTGCCTTTTTTTCCTCGTGCGTTGGGTACTTGGTTCGGGCGTCGGTCTCAATGACCAACGCCTGAATGGCGTCCGTGTGCTTGCGGTAGTATGGGTGGGCGGTCCGGGAGGCTTGCCAAACCCACTTTCCCTTTTCGGTGCCCCTCCCCGACACACAGGTATACACCCCATACCTCCAAAATATTCTAAAATCGCAAATCATGTTCCTGAGGCGCCTGCTCACATCACGAACATCGTAGTCGTCGCTGCAGGCCAGGACTTCCTCCCTGAAGGCCGTAGCCGCAAACGCTTGGTCCGTTACGTTAAGCAGCGGGTCCAGCCGCCCGTCGCAAATCCGCTCCACCATGATGCGGGTGAAGTCCGCTTGGAAGTGGAGCCCGCCCGTCTTGGACAACTTCTTCTTGGACTCCCCGCGTTGGTTTCCCCCACCGCCTCCGCTCCCCTCCTCCCCATCCCTTGCTACGAGCCACTTGATGAAGTTTTCGTCGCTGGCGGTGCCTCCCACCGCCGCGACGAACGACTCAAACTTCTCCCGGAGGTCACCCTCCTTCACCCCGCTGGCATTCTTTCGTTTCAAGGAATTAGACATTTTGTTTTCTGAGTTCTTTAAAAAGTCAAACTGTGCTGGAAGTATCGTTAACGGGTACTTTTTAGCGCCGCAAAGATGCCTGGAAGACGGGTAGAAGGTCTTTCGCGTGTCTCTGACGCATCCTGTTCCGTACCCCGGTGATCGTACCGGTATCGAAACGACACCAACGTTCAAACAGGGCCGTCGATCAGCGAGCCCCTTTACCTATCGCGTCGGATCGGTCGAGTGAACTCTAGATGGTTTTTTACGGGAAAATCGAGGACTCTCTGTAGGGAAACGCGATTTTATTGAATATAACTTTTGCCGTGCAGCGAGTTTCCATCATCGTGGGTGCATGGCCGAGTGGTCAAATATGGTAAGCCGAACGCGTCTCGCGCGAGGGTGAGGGGTTCGAATCCCCTTGGAGGCATGGGCATCCACGATACCCCTTGTGTTCTAGCGATATGAGGCGATTACCGCCAACGACGCCGCTAGTGCACAAGGGGCGTCGTGGGTGCCCACCCACGCCTTCATGCCATTTTAAGTTTCTGTAACTCATGGAGACCGTCCGATTAAGACGGGGGGGTTTTTCTGGACCGCAGATTGCACTGTCCGCTGCGCGCGTGATCGACTCTTCGACCGTTGCTAGGAGCGATGGTGCTCTAAAACAAGAGCAGTTTCTTCTACCAAATTAGGCGGCCGTTTTAACTTAGTAACTTGGTACGTTTGACCCTCTCCCGAACAAACCACTTGTTTTTTTGCAATTCTACCTTCACAGTACGGTTTTGCCCAATATTGCGCACCTTATATGTTTTTTTGTTTTTTCGCGATTTTTTATAGTTTTTTTTCAAAAAATACAAAAACACCCAAAAAACATTCGGAAGACACCCCAGATATCTTCTGTGCATCTTGTTACCCTCCAGAGATGTCTTTGAGGAAGACATGTCTTCTGGAAATCTGCAACTTGTAGAAGTTCCACCGAACGTCTTAACACCCCTCTTAGGGGCGTCTTCCTCATTTTTTTGACGATCTTCTACGCGTCTTCTAATGTCTACCTAGCACGTTCGGTGGAACTTCTACAAGTTGCAGATTTCCAGAAGACATGTCTTCCTCAAAGACATCTCTAAGACAACCGGAAGATGTACAGAAGATATCTGGGGTATCTTCCGCAAACACAGTCAAGAAGACGTCCGGAAGATGTCAAAAAAATGTCTTCCGCGTGTCTTCTGCGTGTCTTCCACGTGTCTTCCGCGTGTCTTCCGCACCTCTTCTGGGTTCAGGAAGACATATATTCCCCGAAGGTGTTCGGAAGATGTACAGAAGGTATCTGGGGTATCTTCCGCAAGCACAGTCAAGAAGACGTCCGGAAGATGTCGGGAGATGTCTTCCGCGTGTCTTCTGAGTGACTTCTGAACGTCTTCTGATTGTTTGTCTTCAGGATGCCCTCCGCACTACCTTGGCCAAGTGTCCTTTGTATAGGAGATAGAATGGCAAGTAAACGTGCCGCGCATCTCCAAAAGGGGGAAGCGCCCCCAAAGACCAAAATGTCGTCCTTCAAACGAGCGATGCTCACTAAACCCCCCCCCGAATCCGCGGCGGAGGTCTTCCGTCAATCCAAGCCGGAGGTCTTGAAGGGGAAGATGGCAGCGGTGCACGATTGGTTGTCTACGGTGTCGCCATCCCGCGAGCTGGATCATGAGATGACGGCATGGCTCGGGGAATCCGTCTACATTCATGAGCATTCCCCTGCAACAAGGTGCTTGCTTGTCTCCATAACCCACATGCATCTATCATGCACATTTATGCAGTTTGGAATGCATACAACCGAAGATGTGTGGAGCATCTTCTGCGCGACTTCCGGACGTCTTCCACGTGTCTTCTATGAATTCACCATCACAATGTTTTCGCAGGGCTGAAGATCATGAGGACGCGGTTCGTATTTGCGTGCCGCGTCAAAGCAACCGGCCACCTTTCGGCTTAGCCGAGCCCACTAATGTGCTTTTCTCGGTTCAAGAGTTTTTTGGCTATGTGCAAGCAATTTCAGACTTGCATGAACCGGGCTTTAAGGAGCATACGTGGGAGGACATTTTCTCCGATCCATTGGACTTGGCCGATGATCCGGGCACGGTGCACTTTCGACAACATAAGTGGCTGCTTGAGCCTCCCATTGGCATCAATCTCCAAGGAATGGTGTTGAAGATACGGGATGCAATCGCATCGGGCGAACCATATCATCGTCCTCCGGAGCTTGTGAGTGATGGGGATAGGCGGATGAATCCGCAAAGGCTTACACCTTCACCTCCGGCCCCAATGGATGAAGTTGTGGACATGACCTATACCGAAGTCCATGAGCCCGAGGACCCTCCCCCGGAGATGCCAACACGAAGGTGCGAACAGGTTGGCACGGCATGCCCGTATCTCCATGAAAGATGTATGCCTGCACGCTCCGTCGGAAGTCGTTCCGAAGACGTCCCGAGCGTCTTCTGCGCATCTTCCGGGCTCATTCCGGTCAAGCTTATTCCCGGCGGATGCGTGTGACATGCTTGCGCAGGCGGATGAAAGGCCCCGTAGCACACCGCAACATGCCTCCCACGCCCGTCGAGTTGGCGGGTGAGACGCAAGAAGATGACGGGGCCGCCGTTGGTACCACGTCCAACCGTGACCCCCTCCCCCCGGAGAGGCCAACACGAAGGTGCGAACCGGTTGGCACGGCATGCCCGTATCTCCATGAAAGATGTATGCCTGCACGCTCCGTCGGAAGTCGTTCCGAAGACGTCCCGAGCGTCTTCTGCGCATCTTCCGGGCTCATTCCGGTCAAGCTTATTCCCGGCGGATGCGTGTGACATGCTTGCGCAGGCGGATGAAAGGCCCCGTAGCACACCGCAACATGCCTCCCACGCCCGTCGAGTTGGCGGGTGAGACGCAAGAAGATGACGGGGCCGCCGTTGGTATCACGTCCAACCGTGACCCCCTCCCCCCGGAGAGGCCAACACGAAGGTGCGAACCGGTTGGCACGGCATGCCCGTATCTCCATGAAAGATGTATGCCTGCACGCTCCGTCGGAAGTCGTTCCGAAGACGTCCCGAGCGTCTTCTGCGCATCTTCCGGGCTCATTCCGGTCAAGCTTATTCCCGGCGGATGCGTGTGACATGCTTGCGCAGGCGGATGAAAGGCCCCGTAGCACACCGCAACATGCCTCCCACACCCGTCGAGTTGGCGGGTGAGACGCAAGAAGATGACGGGGCCGCCGTTGGTATCACGTCCAACCGTGACCCCCTCCCCCCGGAGAGGCCAACACGAAGGTGCGAACCGGTTGGCACGGCATGCCCGTATCTCCATGAAAGATGTATGCCTGCACGCTCCGTCGGAAGTCGTTCCGAAGACGTCCCGAGCGTCTTCTGCGCATCTTCCGGGCTCATTCCGGTCAAGCTTATTCCCGGCGGATGCGTGTGACATGCTTGCGCAGGCGGATGAAAGGCCCCGTAGCACACCGCAACATGCCTCCCACACCCGTCGAGTTGGCGGGTGAGACGCAAGAAGATGACGGGGCCGCCGTTGGTACCACGTCCAACCGTGACCCCCTCCCCCCGGAGAGGCCAACACGAAGGTGCGAACCGGTTGGCACGGCATGCCCGTATCTCCATGAAAGATGTATGCCTGCACGCTCCGTCGGAAGTCGTTCCGAAGACGTCCCGAGCGTCTTCTGCGCATCTTCCGGGCTCATTCCGGTCAAGCTTATTCCCGGCGGATGCGTGTGACATGCTTGCGCAGGCGGATGAAAGGCCCCGTAGCACACCGCAACATGCCTCCCACGCCCGTCGAGTTGGCGGGTGAGACGCAAGAAGATGACGGGGCCGCCGTTGGTATCACGTCCAACCGTGACCCCCTCCCCCCGGAGAGGCCAACACGAAGGTGCGAACCGGTTGGCACGGCATGCCCGTATCTCCATGAAAGATGTATGCCTGCACGCTCCGTCGGAAGTCGTTCCGAAGACGTCCCGAGCGTCTTCTGCGCATCTTCCGGGCTCATTCCGGTCAAGCTTATTCCCGGCGGATCCGTGTGACATGCTTGCGCAGGCGGATGAAAGGCCCCGTAGCACACCGCAACATGCCTCCCACGCCCGTCGAGTTGGCGGGTGAGACGCAAGAAGATGACGGGGCCGCCGTTGGTATCACGTCCAACCGCGGGCCCGGGATGGTGGTGTGTGATTGTGGCGCGTGTCACTCATCCATGCGCTTCGTCACCATGAGGACACGGTCTCGACATAGGACTATGTTCAAACAGATTGTATGCCTTCCGACGCTTCCGGAAGAGGCTGTGGACGACGATGAGCAACATCCCGATGGCGAGGAGTCGGATCAGGTGTGCAAATCCGGGTAGAAAGACTATCATTCTCAGGTAACCCTCGCGGAAGGTACCCGGAAGACGTGCGAAAGGTCTTCCAGGTATCATCCGCATGTCTTCATGAGAATGAAGGTACATATCAAAATCGGTTACTCCTGATAGGTAATGCAGTCGTCCTTCACAATTGGCACGTATGTATCTCGTGCCCATTGAAAGTGATTGTGGTTGGCAGGAAGATGCCGATTCCGGTTCCCTTGACGATGCCGATGCCGATGGAAACTTGCCGGACCCGGAAGCCGTTCAAGAAGAGCTCGACGAATTACTCGACCATGTCGACCCGGAACTTGCTAGAAAGGTGACGGAAGAAATCGAAGGAAAATTAAAGTCGTTGGAGAACTTGGCTGATATGGAGGTAACGTTCGCTGTTTGAATATTTTGCTCAGAATTGAAAATTGTATATAGTGTGATGTCTTTTGTACCCGGAACACGCCCGGAAGTTACATAGGACGTCTTCCGTGCGTCTTCCTGACGCCTTCCGTTTTATCCTTCGATGACAGACCGCAGCGACGAGCTCCGAGGATACCCTACTCGACTTATTGGAGTGGAATCTGGATGGCAATATGACTCAAGAATCCTTTGGGCAACTGCTGCACATTTTGAAAACTAATCACCCGGACGTATTTTCTAATTTGCCCGACTCCTTCAAACAAAGCATTGCTCGGTTTAAGGTCATGGATATCCCACTCCTAGTGGTGGACCTTTGCCCGCATGGGTGCGTGATGTTCGAAAAACAATTCGCGGACTTTGACCACTGTCCAAGGTGCGGGGCATGCCGTTGGGAGGGAGGTGAGGATCGGTGCGGTGCGGTGAATG
>LGRX02003272.1:0-17474 GCA_001247695.2 Cymbomonas tetramitiformis
GGGTAAGTAGGGGGCAATACCTACCCTGTACCTGGGCTGTAATTGGGCTGTACTTGAAAACATTGGAAAAAAAATATTTTTAGAATCTGTTTTTTTTTGGGCTATTACGCTTATTTAGTCCTTACTATGGACAGTCTCCAAAGATGTACATGGCAATGTTTGATCCTCAGTACTTGAGTATAGATACACGATAGGTAGGGCCCTACTTACCCTTGTTTATGTATAAACATGGCCATACCAGACTAGTACTTGAGTATAGATACATGATAGGTAGGGCCCTACTTACCCTTGTTTATGTATAAGCATGGCCTTACCTGACTAGTACTTGAGTATAGATACATGATAGGTAGGGCCCTACTTACCCTTGTTTATGTATAAACATGGCCTTACCTGACTAGTACTTGAGTATATATACATGATAGGTAGGGCCCTACTTACCCTTGTTTATGTATAAACATGGCCATTTCCGATCAGTACCTGAGCATAGATACATGATAGGTAGGGCCATACTTACCCTTGTTTATGTATATACACAAACTGGTGCTATCTATTTACACTACACAAATGCCATGTCGTACTGCAGGCCTAAGTACTTAGCAAGCTCGTCCTCGCTAGGATTTTCATCCTGGACATTCTGCTTGAAGAAATCTGCTCGAGGGTCAAGAACCACCGCAGTTTGCATGCAAGGATGCTTCACAATTACTACTTGCGACGCGATCCGATCTGCGAGCATGAATGGCTCTTTGGTATCGAACACGGTGTCAGGGTTCTCGGGGTCATCGCAAAAGAAACAGCCAGTGACGTTGTCCGGGCCAACTATGGAGTTCATCCGGTTATACATGGCGATCTTCGCTTTTTGCTGGATTTGACACTGTGTGTGACACTCAAAACTGTCACATGTCACTTCCTATGGTAGGCTGGGTGACCGTCACCAGTAGACGGGAAACACCCGTTAGGTATTTATGTATGCCTCTGATTTATCTATCTCACTTTTACCGTTCTGATTCCGTAACCCTTAACTCAGGGTTTATCTCAACAGTTAGATATATATCACCGCCGAACCATATATCTACCAGGTTTGGCCCCACTTGCGCTTTATTTAGCCACTGCGAGATTGCCACCATGAGTGGCTAAGCTCGGACGCCTGGGATGGGGTGAGGCGCTCCGCGCGTGAGAGTGCCGGCAGTCACGGGTATGGCCTAAATTTTATGGGTTGATTTACGGCACGCCGCACCGGTTGGAGAACGGTTTTCTACGGGTCTTAACGTTGGATTGGTTTACGTTTTCTGGTTGGATCCCACACCGTTGCGTATTGGCCGCCGCTACCACACGACTTCCCTGAATTATTTGATCTCTCACGGCTGCCGTATCGGCGACCCACGCGTTTCTTGGCCGCCCGGAACTGCCGCACATCTCGCGTTCCGTTGCCTCACTCCGCCCCTTCAGTCCTTCTCAAGATGGTTGCTTCTACTCGAGCCACCGCTAGCATGGCGAATCGCCGACGCGCGCTATCCACGATTTTTGATTCGGCAGCTGCGAGACACGCCAACACTCCAGCCACGCCGCCGGCAGCTCAACCGGCTGCCAATTCAGCAGGTGCTGCGTTCCTGGCCTCGGTGCGGACGCTGCAACGGGAACACTTCGACATGAAGGTCTCCAAGTCCGTTCGCCAAAAGTTATTCGAGGACAAGAACGGGCGATTTTCCGGGACTGAGTGCCACGCGTCCGCGCTCTTCGCCAGGATGGTCTCTGCGCTGCAGACAACATTTGTCACGGAGGACATTGGTTTCGCACCCCTTTTCCTGCTGGACGATGCTACCCTCCCCACCCCATGAATGATGAGAGCTCTTGAGTTGCTCAACTCTTAGAATACACTTGTATATGCTGTGGGATAACAGGAGACTGTTGGTGGCTAAACAGGCAGGGCAATAGTTCAATGCCCTGCACCGTATTCGCGAGAAACCCTAACAACTGAATATTTATGCGTCATGCACAGATGCTCGTGTATGAGACATTGTAAGTGTGTATGCACTTGCACAGTCACAACGCATTATCCTAACACATATATATAATGAATTGAGGGTTCACTGCAGTCATGCAATGCATACAGCACGACTCAGACACTGAATCACCATAGCCGCGTGAAGGAAATATACATATTTTAGTGACATATCATCAAATATGTGTATGTACAGAACTCGCACAGCTACGTTTGATAGCTCAAATTGTTGGTCTGAATGTCCCTCGAACGGTCCCAAAGTGGCATAATCAAGCTCGTAGTAACCAATAAGATATGTACCCAAACCCAAACCCTATTAAAAAATGCCCAAAAACCCATACTAGCATGGGAGTTAAGTTCGCGCACAAGCTATCGCAAACCTTGTACTTCAGAAATGTGAATTATATACATCTTATCAAAATATTTTGCAAAGTTACGTGCGCTGGAATTCACAGCCCTTCGCTGTTCGGGCATGTTTGGGTTTGGGTTTCAAACCCAAAAGGCATCATGCCAGCACGCGGCGCCGTCTTTAATATACTCAACGGCTTGCCATCATATGCTCTTGAGGGTGCATTGATATTGCTATGAACAATATCACTGCCAAGTTTCGTGAGAAGATTCTCACGAAAACCCCTATTATGCAAAGCCGCAAGTGGTTGAAACCATATCACACCGCACCAACTTAGCTTGCAGTCGAGACTGAATGCTAAGTTGATGCGGTTGCAGATGGGGCCAATCGATAGCTCATACGAAAGTTATTCACCTAATGAATACAAACGCTTTAGAATCGAATGGTGGGAAAAAATATGCTTCATGCTACATGCAAAAACATATTTGAAAGAAGGGGGTGTGCCAGACCCAAAACATTGCACACGTTGAACCGCTTGCGCTTGTACCTCCGCGGCACCTAGTGATCGTTCATAGTACAAACGATAGATGGCACGTGACATATAATCTATTCCCCCAAAAATTGTCATAATTTATATTCCCCATTATGCACTTTTCTATTCCTGAATCATTACAGTAAACACTCGATTTTAATAAAACAGGAATTTTAGGTCAGCCTAGCAACTTTCTTATTTATATAGAGATCTTAAATATGGAGTGTTATGTGTTAAATATTGTGAAGAAATCAAAAAAGCTGGCTACTTTCTTATTGGCGGGTTTTCTTATTACTGAGTGATTATTGTATGCTACCTTTGGATTGTCCTAAAGGGAAATTAAGAATGAAAATACATTCGCGCTATCATGCCACTATTTTTGGATGTTCGTTTGCTGATTATTCGGTACGTTTAGCATATACTTAGCGGCGATTACAGTAAGCGATAATTAAATGATTTTGGAAAGTCTCGCCGCGGATTTGGGCCAATGCCAAAGCTACTCGACAACCATTGGTAGGGCGTTAACACCCTAAGGGCGAATTCGTTTTTAGCAGTATGGGATCAGTATGAGCGCGGAAACATCCATAACTGTCATGGTAGTCAACTATTGGATATATGAAGTATTGGTGTCCATATTGGGGACTTGGGCGAGGTCTATCAACCCTTCGATGTCCACCAAACTCGGTATGTCGAGTGGGGGACTTGGTGGAAAGTGCAGGGATGTTCTGCTTGCAGATACCAAAAGCGTGCTCTATGGAGAGTGCTCTAAAGGCTTCAAATCAAGGATAGGGTGTTTTTTTTCATTGATATACACCATGATACGTCATCGCCCACTCATAACATCAAGTCAATAGTGGTGGCATGTTCATGGCACATGCCCAACGATGCCCCCAGCAGCTGCTCAACAAAATTTTCTTAAGTATGGTGATGGTGGGTCACATATAAGCATGTGTGCACATACGGTGTGAGTGATAATGAGGTCTTGAGGTGCCATATTGTGAGAACAAACACGCAGTCAAGCACTACAAGTCAAGTGCAACGCTCACATATGTCAACCGTGAAACTGTGAAGCTATACACAAGATAATACGAAGTGTTATAGCTTCCGCCGAAAGAATGTGATGACAGCCCCTAAGGTGTCAGATGTGAAATGACAGATGCTATGAACTGTCTGACTACCGAAGTCGATATCGGAGATGGCGCTGATGACAGTGAAGAAGTCATAGTAGTCGAACCGTATCGGTGATGACACAGATGATGATGACACTGTCGGCATGCCAAATCCAGCACACCACCTCGAGTGAGGTGGGCAGACCAGAATGAATACACTCATACCAATCTCCAGTCCAGACCAGAAGAAACCACAATCATGCCTGCCAGGGCTGAAAACCCCAAAAAGCTGGACAAAGTCCACACGGTCCTGGCAGGCCTATCAGCTCCCTGTCTCTAGTGCCAATCCTCCACCGGGGGAATAGAGTGCTGCTGTGCCCTGAAGGTCCGCACACCGCGGTGTCATGCAGCCGGATGCTTCGTCAGGGATATGACAAGGAGTACCCGAAGGCAGGTCCAGGTCACCCCGTCACCGTCAGACTTACAGACAAGGGAAGATGTAGGGAGGGTCACAGCGGGTGGAGGCAGAGGCTCTCACGTACGAGACAGGTGCCGGTCACGGTTCCCCGAAGGGTACATAAGGTCGTAGGAGTCAAGGTACGGCATGCAACATTCACATAACAGGTCTTGTGCATGCTTGCTAAACCTCTAGGCTAACTGTCATTCTATCGGTTGGTTGTTTTCTGCATATATTCTCAAAACCAAATCATAAAGTACCTGCAACAAAGTACCTGCAAAGCACAGTCAGAAACA
The DNA here is from genome assembly GCA_001247695.2 of Cymbomonas tetramitiformis. Classification (NCBI taxonomy): domain Eukaryota; kingdom Viridiplantae; phylum Chlorophyta; class Pyramimonadophyceae; order Pyramimonadales; family Pyramimonadaceae; genus Cymbomonas; species Cymbomonas tetramitiformis. Next base: position 4,743 of record LGRX02003272.1, read on the forward strand.
AAACCCAAAACAGGACAAATCAGAGGGTACTCACAGTCAGATCATGCTGCTGCTTTCTGAGTAGGCCTCCATGTCGAAAATCCAAAAGATCTGGCAGCCTGAATCACTGCCTTTTGCATATCCATGTAGCTGTCAAAGAGCATGTTGAAGTAGGGCACGGTGTTCTTGGTGGGAGGAACTGGCTTGGTGTAGGGGTCAGCCAAGTTCTTCTCCGAAGGCACCCTCCAGCATATGATCCAGCCCAGTCTGACAAAGTCTCTGAGCATATGGAATCTGACCAGAACATGCTTGATCTTCTGGGACAGTGGGATATTTTCAGCAATAGACCTGCATGCATCATTATCCAGGAGAAGAGGAACCGGAAGCTCCAATCTGGGGCAGGTTGCTGAAGCTGGAAGGTATTCTGTGCTTCTCATATTCTGATAGTCCACTGGCTTGCGGTCTGAATCTGAATAAATCTCGAGCTCATCTGTCACTGACTTGCCATCAGGCCTGACACCACCGACTCCTGTACCCGTAGGTGTAGTGTAATCCAGGAGTTTAGTCAGGAGAGTCCCCGGCTGTAATCCAGGGTAGCTGAATGCAATGTCAGTGGCGACCCTCTCGGCCTCAGTGATCTCAGAATCAAGTCCAGTAGTAGAGGGTGGCTGTCCCTGAATAGGGTGTTGTATATAGCCGAATATTTCTGTCAGCATAAACATGAGAGACACCACCCGCTGAGCTGCAGTAGATGCTGCAACATATTCTGAACCCGTAGAAGATGTTTCTGTGATTGTCTGTCTGACTGTACCATACTGTAGAATCATGCCACAGAAGAATATCACCATGCCAGAGTATGATCTAGCTGAGTTTTCCAGGTCTCTGGCAAGGTCAGCATCGGAGTACACAAACAGTGTGAGCACCCGTGCTGGCCTCTCAGGGTAATAGAAGGCCATTCTGTAGTGTGCCGTGCAGTCCAGATACTGTGCAATTCTGATAAGAGCCTTCATTGAGTCCTCTGAGGGACAGGCCACAAACTGTGACAGGTAGATACTGCATAGTAGATATCTGGCCGTGACGTCCTGCTGTGCCAGAGCAGGGACCCAAGGATAGACCGATAGGGTTTTACCAGAGTGAGGTCAGGGTCTACTGGTTTTGATATCACCAGTTTAGAGTCCATAGGTGTACGGAAGGGTCTCTCGGGTATGTTGTTAGCTGTCATAAGGTCTTTAATCTGTCGAGACTGATTGAGGTACACCCCCTGGTCATCATGCTGTACTGTCATCTGAAGGATAGAGGATATAGGACCCAGGTGTTTGGCCTTAAAAGTTGCTCTGAAAGCGGTCCAGAAGGCCCTCTCAAGAGCCGTGGAACAGGCCATACCAAAGTCATCCACATATACCACACACATAGCCTTAACCGTAGGCGTGTAGATGTAATAGATACAGGCATCATGTGTAGACTGCCTGAATGATTGTCCCATGTATTTGAAACTGAGCATAAACTGTTTAACCATCCTCTGCCATGATGCGCCGGCAATCTTGAGGCCGTACAGCGCATATGAGAGCAGGGCATAGCTGTAGCCCTTAAAGGTATAGCCAGAGGGAAACTGAATCCACACGGGGAACTCAAGCTTAGCATGCATAAAGGCCTGAGACACATCCAGATGTGACACCACCAGCTGGAATAGAGCTGCAAATATGAATAGCAGTCTGAAAGCTGATATCTCTGGGGTAGCTGAAGAGGTCTCCCACGGAAGATAGCCTGTAGTTCTGCTGCCGTCACCAGCCATACGGGCTTTAAATATCTGATAGGGCTTGCCTGCACCAGTAGGGTCAGGTTTGAATGGCATAGACAGTACAAATAGTGTAGTAAGGTACTGTGCATTAGCCGGAGGTGTCCCCAGCTTGAGCTTTTCCTGATTAACCATATCACCAACCTCCTGATCCATAGCTTTCAGCCAGTCTTCAGACTGTGGTGAGGATAGGGCCTGTCTGACACCGTGAGGTAGCTTAATCTCTGGTGCCGAGACCTCAAGCATATGTGTAATAGTAGAGGTAGGAGCATCAGAGAGAAACTGCTCCATGCTGCTGAAACTGCCAAACATGTACTCTGCTCTGAGGTCACTGCTGAGGGTGTCAGAGAAGGGCAGGTAAGCTGCTGAGTGTGTGGACGGAAAGATAATCAGGTTGGCTGGTAGATCAATGTGCCAGCCAGCCGGCTCGTCGGTGCAGGGTTCCAGGATGACACCGTAGGGCCTCCTGTTGCCTCTGTGGGTGGAGATGAGAATAGCACTGTAGATAGGTGCTCTGATTGTCTGACGAGCCTTCACAATAGTCCAGATAGGATAGTGTTCATTGATGCCATTTAGCTTTCTGTAGCAGTCCAGATAGTGTAGAAGGTCCCGATAGTGCCGACCATCTGATGTCTGTAATACATATCTGACTGCCATAGTCCAGGTAACTGTGCCATCTGTCTGAATAAGCTGAACACATGCGTGTGACTCCTCTCCGTCAAAGAAAGAGCCAATACCATGAACCCTCGAGCCTGCTGTGTCAAAGCTGTCACTGAATGGCTGTGGTCTGTCATAGGATGCATCAAACTCCCGCTCTGCCTGATGTGGGTCTGGAAAGGAGCCCAATATCTCTCCCATGTCCTGATGATTATGAATCCAGTGAGGCTTGCCAACATAGTGTACCATATTAGTCTCAGTATCCAAGATCTTATATGCCAGAGAGCTGACTGATACACCAACAAGGCGACCTGACCAGGCCGCCCGCTGGGACTTCCTAGACATGCCAGGCTGTCTGGAGTTCCTCTGTTGTTGAGACATAATGACATAGCAGTTTTGGCCGAAGGCCTTCAGTTTTGCATAGCCATAGTGATAGCCTCTGATCTGACGAAATGGTGTTGTAGAGATGTTCTTGTGGGTAGAGAGGTTCCATATGAAGCCAGCATGGGTGGCAGCCAGAGGCCAGTAGTCCTCGGGCATGCCAGCTGCCAGAAGTAATGTCTTAGCCATGTCTGATATCTTGCCAATGGCATTTTCTGCATGAGGGTTGTCTGTATGTACTGTAGGAGATGACTTCTGGTGTAATATACGGTGCTTCTGATAGAAAGCCACACACTGGGGGTCGCCCATCTCTGGAGCACAGTATGTACGGAGTGTAATCGACTGTGGTGCATAGCCCATTGCATGTAAGCTGCCGTAGAAGTGAACCAGACAGGTCCTGGACGAAGGTATATACAAATATGAATCTGCTGACATAGTCAATGAACTGACATCGGTACAGGTGGCCGTTGTAGCCAGCTGGGGTAATAGGTCCTGTCAAGTCAGCAGCCCACTTCTGGCCGGGCTGTATGGCCACTGATCTCAGCTGGTCATGGTGTCCACAGGGCTTCTGCTTCAGCTTACTGGTACAGCATACTGCATAGAACTGAGAGCAGGTCGGCATAGCTGCTATAGCTCGCCTAGACAGCAGGGGTCGACCGAGCTGGATGCCAGGCAGGTCGTAGAGCTTAAGCAGACTGGCTGTAGAGCCGTGACCCATGACTGCATGGAACTCCACAAAGGGACTGACCCGAACAGGTGTGTTCCTGTTCCTGAACAGGATACAGATCTCAAAGGGAGTGCCATCAATGAATACTCTGTCAGGTCCGCCATCTGAGCCAGCCGGTGTCAGTGGGTGACTGGAAGCATATGTGTGCTTCCGGGAGAAACTGAATATCCTCTTACTGCCTTTAGGATAGATGTGTAGCACCTCCATAGTACAAGTCTTGTGTCATATCTGGTGTTGTGGCATATACGGGACAATCCAGAAGTAGGTGGTATTATGCGGGTCAAGGAGAAAGTCATGGTTGCCCTTAGTCAACATTCTGTCAATCATACTGATACTGAAGGGAATGTTGCCGTAGAAGAACTGACCCGTCCACTGTTTGGTGTGACAATCATCTGATATGGACCAGTGCTCAAGAGCCGGATGATTGTTACCCTCTCCAACAGGTAGAGAGTCCCCATACATAGATACATCAAAGGCTGGAGTACCAAGTTTAGCTGTAGCTGTAGGAGAGCCGTGAGTAGTAGCCCATTTAGTATACTCGCTATTACTCCACTGCCAGTCTGATGAGTCTCCTGTGCGGGTCCTGACAGCTGCTGAGCCAAAGTGGTAAGAATGTGGGTGTTGTGCCTCATCCCAGAGGTAGTCCACCTGATTGTCTGTGATACGGTATGTTCTGCCTGAGTCCAGGTGGGTATAAGTCATAGTGATGAAGTCTGGGGAAGTGAAGCCGTGCCGTAGCATTACCCGGGTAGATAGGAGTGTCCTGGCGCCTTCTTTGAAGTGGCAGCCAGGTATAGTGTACTCGTCTATCTCCCCTGATAGAATCTCACGGCCATAGAGGTGTAGTGTACAGGTCCCGTCAGTTCGGGATACGGGACCTGTCATCACCGTAGAGAAGCCAATAGTGGAGGAGGTGTCTAGAGCCGAGATCCTGGACCTGGTGCCTGTGATATTGCCAGTGGCACCAGAGTCTACCACAATGCCATCGCCGTCCCGTGATAGTGCATAGGCCGAGACAACAGGGCTACAGGTGAATACTAGCCCAGGTGGTGGTGTGCCGTGTGCTGTCCAAGTGAAGCCGAGCCACCAAGACATGTGCACCACGGCACCACCGACTGTGACCATGAGGTCTGCCAGGTGTGAGATGGTCTCGAGGACACTGCCAGTCTGCTGCCAAGCCACGGAGCCAACACCACCGACACCTCTGTCCACTGTACTGTCGCCTGATATTGACTGGAAGTCCATGAAGAATAGGAATAGGCACTGAATGATAATAGCCAGAAAGGTTGCCAAGGCTAGAGCCGTGAGGTGTCGGGACCGCCTGCGGCGGTCCTCACTGTCTGCTGTTATAGTTGACCGGAACAGTTGTATTTGTGAGGCGGCATCGGGCGGCATACCCGAGCTGGTGAACTGGCCGTGGTCACTGTGAGGGTCTCCTGTGTCAGATCCAGAGGAGGAGTGTCCAGTCCCAGAATCTGACCATTCCCAATCACAAGAACCACTGTTCCCATTGTTGCCAGCCCAAGTGCCACCATCAGAGCCCCAGTCATACAGTATCCCCGTCCCCGTCCCCTGGGCCCCTCCCCGTGGGCCCCCAGGTGACAGCAGTCTCAATCTGTCCGAGGCATCCTCCTGTCCCTGAAGCAAGTCTACATCTGCCATGGCACAGCCCAGAAAGCCGAGGACAACAAGTGTGGAGACGAGAGCATGTCTGTAGAATGGTACACCACCCCTACCTACACCCCTACGCAGGGTAGGTCCAGTGACGGAGGGTGGAGGGTCATAGTGCTGTCCTTCCCCTGAGCTACGGGGCTCAGGGCCGTCGGTCTCGTCCGAGGCCTCGACCACGGACCCCGCAGGCACCCCGTGCCCGCTGACAGGGGGGTCCGTGGCCGTGGCATATAGTCCAGCTCCTGCAGTGACAAAGCACGGGCCAGAGCTGGGAGGGAAGGGCATCACCGGAGGCGGTACTCGTGGAACCCTCGGTGTCGTTGCGGCCGAAGCCGGCAGGGTGTCGTGCCACTGGGTGGGCTGGGTGTGATCCTCACACCACAGCCTGTCCCAGTGGTCCTGCTCCCTGTCGGTGAGGCCGGGAGGCGTAACAACCTTTGAAACCCGTGAGGGAACGGACCGCCGCAGCTCCACGGGAGGGCCGGGCTCCGGTCCAGTTACAGACTCCAGCTGTGAACTCCAAGACCTCGGCCCCCAAGCCCCCCCTTCCTCCCGGGTCTAACTGTGATGTTGTTCGGTCATTGACTGAAACCGAAGGTCACCTGCCAACACCATGTCAGCGAACAACCCGGAGCTAGGCTCCAGGGGTGTCTCGTGTGCGAAGAGCGCTGACACGGGGTGCAAACAGGTGTCTCCATGCTCGGCATCGTCCGGTGTGTCACCCGATACAGCCGCGGCATGATCCAATGTCTGAGCGGTCCCGTATAACATCACACCTGCGTCGAGATGTGATCGGATAGACGCAGGCTGTGGGTCACACGGTGAGCATGCGATGCTCGGGTCCGCACGGTAGAACGACGAAGAATCAAGCGGTGCCACGGCAGGTGCAGAGCCCATGCGGGCAACGACCGGTGGGGTGTGTGTGGTGTCACGATCGACACCACCCACCCCGAAGCCGTAAAAATGAACTCTCCCTAGAGAAAGGGAAGAGTACGGCTCCTGAAGATCTTGCTCATTGTAGTCTTCCTCCTCCCCTGCATAGCAAAAGGCCTGGAATTTTGCGGAAGCTTTTCTCTGAAGCCGATCCCACTCCTCATGTTGTTCCTAAGTGTAGGAGTCAGTCTCCCAAGCATCCCACTCAGAGTCAGTCCGCTCCTGTGGTGCCCAAGCGGGTGCATGAGAGTCCTCATCCCCCTGGGTGAGGTAGGCGGCAAAGGACAGGGATCCGTCGTCAGGGTACGTGCACACCGACTCCGAAGAGTCACAAATGTCTGGCGTGCCGTGCTCCCAACAGACTGCCTGAAAGGCCTCCTCCGAATGCTCATAAGCTGCCTGAAAGCGAGCTGTCAGAACATCCGTGAAGGCCCCTTCGGCTAGAGCCTCGGGGTCAAGCCGCATGGAGTGTGCCGCCAGGTGCTGCATGTGTGTACAGTCTGCCTGGCGGTGCCTCCCACCACAGGACCAACAGTTGCCCATGAACTGCTTGGAACCCGGGTGGAAGGTGACTCGGGTCTTCTGCGATTTTCCCTTGCCCTTCTTGCCTTTGCCTTTGCCTTTGCCTTTGCCTTTCCTGCTGATTCCCTGTGGCCAATTCCCCCCCTTCGGCAAGGGGGAGGCAGCGAATCGGAAACTCTTCCCCTTCCCCTTAAAGGGGTGGGAAGCTCGAGCAGGATAGTAAACATCACGCGGGCGGGGAGGGCGCAGGTCAGGGGCTCCCCTGGAATCCAGACCGCCACGTTCACCGTGGCGGTGTCCTGCATCATTATAGAAAGCGCTAGTCAGTTGCTTCGCTTTCCCCAGTGTGTTGTAGACTCGCTGAATCGCGAGTCCACAGCTCACCAGGGTCAGCTCAGCCTGTGTTTTGACCTTCTCAATCGCATAGTCCTCGTGCACCTGTTTGTAGGTGACGGGACAAGTGCGACGAAGAAACAGACGGACCGCATCCTCCCTCGAGATGTCGAGGCTAGAGTGTTGCCCCAAGTCAGTCGAAGCGTTACTGACTGCGTCAGTGAACGCTTTGATGAACTGCTTGGGGTTTACACCTGCCGGGACCTCTACCGTGGGTGTGAAAATGAAGTCCGTCTTGTCAAAGTCTTCGAGATCAGGCATTACGTCCCTGACTAAGGCGGTAAGAATTACTTTGCCGTCGTCAGGGAAGTAACGGTGAGCTTCCCGCACTGAAGCGAGCGCTGGCCCGCCACAGAGATACTCCAATAACTCCTTTAGGAGTTTGTTTGGAGTTGGCATCACTGTGGCGGTCGCGTCGGACAGCCGGAAAGCATGTGCGAAGAGGGGGTTAAACCGCGTGAGACGAGAGGTTAGCTCCTCAACGAGGGAGTCAAGTAGTGAACGAGCATTCGACTCGTCACCACAAAACCTCCACTCGTCAATGGCATCCCCCTTGCCACACAGCTTCGATTTAATTCCCCTCACAAGTGCTTCAATCTTCTGGTGGTCATCCAGAAAAGCTGCGGACTCGGAATCAAACTTCTTTTCAGCCGCTGATTGTTGAGAAAGCGCAGCCACTGGTGTGGCCACCAGTTGGTCGAATTGTAATTGCCTCTTTGAGGCACCAGCCGGATGTGCTCTTAATCTCGCTGGCGCCATCAATTGGTACGGTGTAGAGGCCATGGTGAAATTTACAGTCGCGGTGATCGAACGTTAGTCTAGAAAATCCAATAAACCAAAATGTTCGGTGATCAAGGTTCTAAAAATTGTACTAAAAAGATCTCAGCAAGAGAAAACAAATTTACACTTGAACAATCTATAAAAAATAAGGGCAGGGGCTCAAAATGCGGGTTCAAAGGTTCAAATTTTACAGCCGCGGAGAAGGTTAGGGTAAGAGAGGGTGGCGAACGTGTCGTGAGTCTTGGTGATGACGCGCGTACTGCTTCGGAGGCTGCGGCTAGCTAGACCGGTCCGCCTGAGCCCTAGGCAATTGTGCTCACGAACGGAAATTCATCCTCTCTCTCACTCTACCCCTTCCGTGACTAGTGCGTTTAGAACCTCATGCCCGGATCTCAGCCCCAAGCCCCTATAAGAGCTTTAGCCAGCCATAATTGGCGGTTCTAACAAACCACCTTAGGCCGGTGGTGGGCGCAAACCTGTGAGAACAAACACGCAGTCAAGCACTACAAGTCAAGTGCAACGCTCACATATGTCAACCGTGAAACTGTGAAGCTATACACAAGATAATACGAAGTGTTATAGCTTCCGCCGAAAGAATGTGATGACAGCCCCTAAGGTGTCAGATGTGAAATGACAGATGCTATGAACTGTCTGACTACCGAAGTCGATATCGGAGATGGCGCTGATGACAGTGAAGAAGTCATAGTAGTCGAACCGTATCGGTGATGACACAGATGATGATGACACTGTCGGCGTGCCAAATCCAGCACATATCATCCACCTAGTTCCATAATATAAGGTACACGAAGAATCGTGGCAAATGGATGTCTAGAACTTGAGTTATTGCCGAAAACGTGAAAATAAATCCCTTGAAAACAGGATCAGTATGAGCAGTATGGCAATTCGCCCTTAAGGTGTTAAGGGCAATTTATCGAGATATTTGACCTCAAGTTGGCATGGAAAAAATCGGGAAAAAATATATTTGGCAGGACTATGAATTAGACGGTTTTTAGTAATTTCTAATCATGAAAAATATTTCACAATGATTTATTTCGATTTTGGACTTATTTTCGGGACTTTTTTTGCTTGTCTTGGTGCCTTGTTGTTTCGCCTTACTTTCCGCTCTTTTTCTCGCCATTCCTAACCAACGGGAGCGGATCGGATAAGACGATTGGAAGGTCATCCCGTTTGCGGCGAATCCGCATGACCAAGCATCACTTGCAGATCGAGATGTGAGATGAAAGCAGACGAGAAGCGAGACGGAGAGAGCAGACGAGACTCGAGAGGCTATTTTGTTTCAAAAGCATTCGATCGTATAAATGAGATGATCGCGATATTTCTCCTAACCATTCATGAGCAAATTACGAAGGTACAAGGTTAATGCAACAATGGATTTTAATGAGATACGAAGCCGGTTTCACACGAGGCGGTCTCTCAAGATGACGGGAAATGTCACACATCAACGATCAGTGCTTGCGAGCTTGTAACGTCCTCCTCACGGGCTTCTCGGGGGGAACGTTCGACGGGAAAGTGACTTGAGTTTTCACTGTGTCTGCAGCTGTATTACGCGGCTCCAAATAAACCAACAGGCCACAGCTTCTCACGGTGACACTTTCCTCGCGCACATCTCTATCACCGAAATCTCATGGAAGCTTGAGGAAGGTGTACATCGAAACCGACACGATCATCGCGCAATAAGAATCACGCCATCTCCCAACGTCGGTCTGTGCCCCAGCCTTTGACACGCTTAGACGGTGTGCTTATCAGCTTCGATGAACGAATTGTTACGGCAGCGGGTACTTCTGCAAAGACTGGAAAACGGTCAGGTGAGTTCCCGACATCCCACGTGTGGCTCGTAACACGCCACAAAATCTCCCATGCGCGTTTAACAATTGGCACCAGCACCCTTCGCCTTGTGGGGACTTGCCTTCCTTGTGGCATCTGGGCGTTTCGAAATAGCTTCGAGGCATCTCAAAGAGGTCGCGAAGCATGATACTTGGAATGTCGGCACGGGTGCATACCTCGAGTGGCCTCCTTTACACTGGCTCGTGGCTAACCGTCTGGGATCGCTGCAGGTGGCCCTCCAAAAGGACTTGGAGACGTTGCGTGTCAGTAGAGAATCGCTGACAGCTTCCACTGCGCCGTCCCCGGCGGAGGAGGACACTTCTGTCGTACGCCAAGTGTCCCTATTGGACCTGGACGAATCGCTCTTAATGCACGTGCTGGTGCTGTTTGATAACGCGAGAGATCTGTGCGCGCTCACACAGACGTGCACCGCGCTAAAGCGGCTGGTGACTTCGGAGGATGCGTGGCATTTCCTATGGCGGCCAATGTGCGTGCTGCACTGGGGAGTCGTCAGCGCGGAGGCCGAGGATGTGCCCTGCCTCGAGGAGGGCCTTCCGGTGACGGACTTCTACATGGAGGCGCGTCGCTGACGCCCTGCGCCCTTTCCCGTTCTCTCAGGCGTTCACCCCATATCCGTCCGTTTGAAGCGAGCAGACCATGCGACGCGCCCCTAGTGACATTGCCAGTTGTTCACAGGGTGAGCCTGGTCGACGCCGGTTCTCGAGTTTCAATAGCTCACAGGTTGACGCGCAACATGGAATCTCCCGCTGGAAGCTCGGTAGTTCTGTCTGTGGTGACCGGTGTGACGAGGCACTTCTTCTATTTCGCAGGAGGTTATGGAAGACCTGGCAAACCAGTACGCCAATGGCGACTCCTGGGATGGGGGTTGCGCTGGCCAAGGCGGGTGGAGAGCGGTTTATCGGTGCGCCGACTGCCTCCGCTTGGCAACTTGTATAGTCGTGCTTGCTGATGACGAGATTGTGTGCTCTGTGCATTCATGGGCCTAACCCATCGTAGAGCTACTTCATATCCGGCGCCCTCCCTGCCGCTATGTATCCACGCTGGAGGGCAAACATCTGGGCACACGCTGATGGACGTCCATCGAGATTCTCTGGATCCATCGACTGGACTACTTTCGATAACTGCTTGAATCCAGCCCAGTGGCATCTTGAGCCCAGTGGCATCTTGAGCCGGGGGCCAAGTGTATTGCCTATCACGCAAACTGTCACCACTCACGCTTAATGTCCAAGAGCTGCATGCATGAACGGCCTGCCTACCGACGGGCTATCGAGCATCTGAAAGTCCCCTTCCAAAACGCTTGATAGCTTTCCATGGACAGCTGCTACTGAGGCAACTCTGCTGTTGTGTTCTTTTTTCGGCTCCCGCGGAGAACGTTCAGTCCACCATTCTTTCTGTATGTAACATGTCAAATTCATGCCCAGTCCCAGCACTTGCATGCAGCGCCCAGGTTGACTGCTGTCGGTGCGCTGTGAACATGCTGCGGGGCTTCCAAGTGCTCCATGATTAACATCCTCGGACTCACCCCAGGTTGTCTTCGCTTGATGTCTATGCCTCTCTGAACAACTTGGGTGTCGCCACGCGGTAGCATTTCGACAACTCGTGTGTCGTCACGCAGTTGTACTTTCAACAACTTGGGTGTGAGCTGCACCTGGGCAGCCCTCCGAGTTTCAAACCCTGCCCACCCATGCTATGGGCTACATTAAGTTACAAATAACTGGAGGGAGTAATGATGTGTCGGATGATCCGGCAGTTGCATTTTGGAACTGTTGTGTGGCAATGTTTCACTGGCTGAGGCTGAGCGCCTTCCAGTGTGTCGAGCACTACCCATGTCAAGACTTTCTCGCCTCTTGCAGGTGCCACTGCGGCACGGCATGGCTCGGGCTCAAGGATTCTTGTTGTGGCCCGTCCGACACGCACCCAATTCATTCTGGGAACTATTGTGTGAGCGGTAGTCACAAATCTTCCACCGCGTTGCCCCCCCTGCAGGGACCGTCTTCTGGGCTGGCGAAGGGGCCTGACGATGCTCTCATGGCTCAAGGAACATCACCACCCTTCTGAGGTGGCGGGCAGGCGACACCGTTATGACCTCTATATTGCCATCTTCTACCTCGGCCTCTGCACGGGATATACTGGTGAGGCGCCTGGCTAGGTCCTGGGATGTGACGAAGGCGCAAGTTCTGGGGGTGGATTGAAGCTGACTCTGCAGATTGTACTGTGAGAGACGTTCAGAGTGACGGTGGCTATTGAGCAGGGTCAGCAAATGATACCAAAGGTCCCCAAGAGGTCCTCCGTGACCTGGGGCAGGAGTGAATGTGCCCGGAAGCACTGGGATTGCGAATTTAAATTCAGGATGACAGGGTATGATGGTGTCTGACAGGGTATGATGGGATATGCCAGTATGACAGGGTATGATAATATGACATACCACCACGGTGTGATAATGTGACATGCACATGCCGACTGCAAAGCGACTGCAACGTTCAGGATGCGAGCCGGGGTATAGAGTGGACATGGACATATCATAGGGCACAGTAATGAACTCTTAAGGGTCGATGACAGTGATGTGGGGAAATGTTGTCGGGCACAGTAATGAACTCTTAAGGGACAATAACAGTGATGTGGGAAAATATCGTAGGGCGAAGGTGGTGGTAGTCGTGGCAGTACTGTGTGATGGAATGATGTGAAATAAGTCAGAGTACAGTAAAGTGCTCTGAACACATCAGCTGGGCTAGTTTTAGTAGATTTAGCCCACGTGTGTGCCATACGGACGACACAATGAGAGTCAGTGATTTTTTCTTATTGGACGTCTTATTGGAGGATCATAATTGATATGTGTCCATAGACTGGGCGGTCTGCCCAGTATATGTTAAAATAGTCATCGATAACTGATTGCACTAGAAAATATAGAAAGTATTTGTATTCATAGTTTGTTAGTAGCAATTGCAGTGACGGTGACGGTGAAGCAATTGCAGTGACGGTGACGGCGTAGCCATTGCAATGACGATGACGGCGTAGCAATTGCAGTGAC
>LGRX02003273.1:0-24575 GCA_001247695.2 Cymbomonas tetramitiformis
CGGCTGAAGTGCATCATGCGCCTCAGGCCAACCCAACTGAGAGTTCCAGTCATTGTTCATGAATCTCAACTGCGGCCATTGCTCTACCATCACCTCACTGATGACCCCAGTGCCTGCCCACGGGTCCCACACGCCATTGACGGACTTCCAGTCCACCTCTGTCGCCAAACGCCTCACCTCAGAGGGCACTGTGATAACCGGTTCGAGCCCCCACTGCAGCGCGCTGGCTTCTTTCACCTGAGCCTTGGTCATGTGCCTCAGCTCTCCTCGTCTTTCAACTTCTTCTTCAGCCAGCGCAGGCATAAGAGGTGCATCCCTCAGATGTCTTGCCATGGCCTTCTGTTCCCGATATTTCTTGCTCAGCACCGTGCGATGCCCCTCATTCCAATGCCCTGGCATGAAGATCTGCACAGCCTCAGAGAGCTTGTCCTGCCTTCCCCACTCAATCTGATCAGGCATGCCCAAGAACATGTCCTCCTCTTTCAACAGCATCTCTCTCGATGAAATGGCATGCCAAGGCTGGAACTTGTCTCCCTTCACCACCCGACGAGGACCCACGTCTGCTGGCAACAGGCGCATCTCCGCCGACAACTTCTCATTCAATTGCTGCTCCTTCATGCCCAATTTGTCCTCTAGGGCACCAGAGCTCTCGTCTTTCTGGGTCTGCACCTCGGCATTGGCGGCTTGCCTCCCCGTGCTTGAGCACATGGGGCATAGCCACTCACCTTCTGGTACTCCATCCAGTGCTGGGGTCAAACACCACAAGTGATACCCCCTGTTGCACGTGTCACACAACAGCATCTCTGCCTCCCCATCGGTCTTCCTGCAAACTTCACATGCTAGGTGCTTACTGGGAACGGCTGCACTGCAGTCATACTGATCCTTCACCTGTAGGTGACATGGCGCGATGCTCTGCACGGTGCTCTTCTCTCTTAACTTGGTGGCGTCCTCAAGCACCACCACACCATCTCGCTGTATCTTGACCAGTTTCAGGATGGCGGATTTGGTCGCGACTTCCATGCCGCTGCGGGGCTTCTGCCTGATATAGACGAAATCACCCACCTTGAACTGGTGTGGACTAGGCTCGTAGCCCCCACCCCTTCTCCTTTCGTAATGTAATGTGTCACGATGCTGTGCGCCCTCCAGGCTGCAACCAGCGTGTACCATCAATCGCCTCACCACCTGTGCTCTCTGGTGGAGGTCCTTGACTCTGGCATCCTTCTCATCTTCGACCTCAACAGCAAAATCTATGCTGGGTGCCCGTTTCAAATCAGGCGGCACTACTGCCTCTTGGGCGAACAGCATGGTGAACGGCGCCACCCCCGTGGACTCCTGGCGTGCTGCATTATAGCTCAGCACCAGTGGCCAAAGCTGCTCATCCCACTCATAATCGAGACCCTTCTCCAAGGCAAGCTTCTTAAAGCAGAACTTCATAGTGCGTACCACTCGCTCGGTCAGCCCATTGCCTTCTGGTGAGTCTGGCGAGGTGACTCGCCGGTCAATCAGGCAATCTCTGCACAACTGCTTGAACTCGCCTTCAAACTCCTTGCCTCCATCCACCAAGCATTCTGCTGGCGCACCAAACACAGCCAGGACATGACTGCGAAATGCCGCTGCGATGGTGCTCGCCTCCTTGTCGGGAATGGGCACGCAGACTATGAACCTGGTGTAGTGCTCGGTCATGATGAGCACTCGGTTGTTGCCGGACTTGGTCTCTCTCCTCGAGGGCCATGCCAGATCCAGCGACCAGCGATACATGAACGACACGATCTCAAGGGGGGACAAACATGCCTCCTCTCTCGCATAATGAGTCTTCACACGCTGACAGGTCTCACACTGAGTGACCACCGCCTCCACGTCTTTCTTCAAATCGGCCCACCAATGGCGCTGCCACAAAAGATGCTGCGTCCGCCTTATGCCCCAATGTCCCGTTCTGGAGTGGTATTCCTTGACCAACGCGAGACGGTCAGCAGGCTTAGGTATTCTCACCTCCTTGCCCGACATAGTGACCATGTAGATCTCGTCCGTGGCCTCGTCCCATCGATGTCGTGCTGCTCGCCTCCTTACTCGACGAACTTCCTCTTCGGGCAACCTCACTCTACCAATGGACTTCAACCATCTGAGGCACCATGCATCATCGTGTACATCTCGATGCTTGTCACGATCTACCTGCTGCTCGGCCACGCTGGCCATCAGGTCCTCGAACCTGGTGGTACACGTCAACCTGGGGAGCCTCATCTCTGACTCTCTGGTAGGCGGACTCCAGGCAAGCACATCCACGTGCGCTGCTGGGATCGCGCCCTCCTTCACGAAGTGGTTCTCATGCCTCTGACGATACTGCGCCATGGTGTAGAGCTGCCACTCGTTCTTCTTCTTCTTCTTGGTTCCAGCCTTCTGTCGCTGGGCTCCAATTCCTTCTGCACCTTTCTGCCCTTGCGAGCACATTATCCGCAGCTTCTCCTCCCAGTCGCGATGGGTCATAGTCTTCGCCACCTGCTGGGTGTATGCGTTCGAATTCTCAACCCATTCCGCCAGCAAAGCTTCCCTCTGCTGAAGGTCCGACCTCTCGTGGTCTGCCCGGTTGTTGTCTACAGCGATGGGCTGTCCTGGGGAATTCTCCGCCTCTGGGGATTCCTTGCTGTGAGGAAGCCCCTTCCTGCTTGCTTCTGCGACTGCCATCAGCAGTTCCATTGCTCTGCGATCCATGGCCAGGCCCAGAATGCTCGCCAATTCTACGTCACTTAGGCCATCGGCCATGCGTAGCTCACTTGCGCTGTAGCCCATGGCTCGCGTCTTCTCTTCGAGGTTAACTTCTCGAGATTCTTCCTCGGCGTCTTCGCCGTCCTGGTTGCGCACCACGGTGCCCATCCTCGCTCTTCTGAACGCTCTTGACCCTTGCGTCGCCATGATGGTGGGTAACGCCCTCAATGGTTCTCCCACCACGTTCACCACGTAGTGAGGCGCGCGGTCTGTCCTTATCACTGGCCTGGGATGCCAGCCCTTGCATATGATTGACGATACAATTCGTCCTTCTGGTCTCACCACCTTGCTCATGACAGAGCGAAACTGGTGGCTCTGGAACAAGTTGCTCCAATACGCCCGCAACCGATGTGCGTAGGCGCCTGCTTGTGCTGCATCAAAGGACACTGGTCTACCAATGACGCTGGCAATGTACGGGAACACCTCGTCCCTGATCTTGGTTCCAGGTCTGTGCGACAACGGAGAAACATTTTCCAGGATATAACCTGGAGGCCTCTGCCGCTGCAGCTGCTGGAGTGTGGACAGAAGTCTGACCACTTCATAAAATAATTTGCTGTGCCTGCCATCCAGGCCTGTGAGTGTTCCAGCAGGGGAGAGATCCTGACATGGGAACCCACATACCATGACCCACTGGCGTCCTTGAAGAGCTCCTGCTCGTATGAAGTCGGCGCTGGTGGTCTCGCGCAGGTCTTGGGGTAAAGCCCCAAGCTCTATTGCATGGGGCGAGATGAGGTCAGGGTATCGAGATGAGGTCAATGCCGCACACCTGGCTCTGGCAACCGTCTGACTGCTCGGGGATATGTCCTGATACAGGTAGCGATCCACCTTCATCCCACTGCGGAGCAACATTTCCAGCCCAGCACATAGGCCTCCACATGGTTCGTAGCACACCACGCCTTCCTGCCGAGCTTGCGAGAAGAATCGGCTGCTCAGCACCCTGGTGTCGACCTTCTCGGGCTTCAGGATGCGCTCACCTTCAAAGTACTCATTGCTGTACACAGCAGGGCTTCCCTCGCCATGCGTGCCTCGCGTTGGCCTAACCAGGCTCAGCGCCTTCCAAGCTGCTCTGGCTAGCCTCCCAGAGTCCGTCACCAGCTCGGGCAAGTCAGTGTCGAACATGTCCCCCTGATTGCATTCTAATTCCTCGTGGTAGTGCAAATCGAACAGACGCTGCACTGGTCCTGTACCCAGCTGCTCCATGGCAGCCATCCTGCAGTAGTTGGCAACCTGCACCTCTGGCGTGGCCTCTTCCCCTGGGGAAGCATCCCCAGCCAACATAAGGCACAAGTGGTCACAGAAGTCCTTCGTGTGAACTTCCCCCACGCCTGCGTGAAACGCAGTCACCTTCTCCCTCTCATGCCTTGCTCCAGTCTCATCTGTTGTGGACGGCAGTGGGTAGCGAGACGGCACGTCAGCGTTGCTGTTCTTAGCTCCTGGACGGTACTGCACCGTGAAGTCGAACTCCTGCAAGCTGATTGCCCAGCGTAGATGTTGCCCTTGGAGGTCGGCCTTCTCCATCAGGGTGGTGAGCGGTGAGTGGTCGGTCACCAAGGTGAAGTGGACTCCATGCAAGTACTGCCTCAACGTGCGCACTGCCCATACCACTGCGAGCATCTCACCTTTGAAGCTGGCGTACTGTCTCTCCGTTTTACTCAGAGATCGGCTGATTGCCATACAAATGTATTCCTTCCCGTCATCGTCCTTCTGGCCCAGCACTGCGCCAATGCCATAGGTGCTCCAATCAGTGTACAATATGAGAGGTCTGTCGTAATCGATGGGCCTCAGGCACCTCCCAGAACAGAGAGCATCCTTAAGTTCTTGGAGTGCTTGATCTTGCTCCTTCCCCCAGGCTGCCTTGATGTCAGTGACCTCCTTCTTGAGCAAGTCGTTGAGAGGGCGGGCCATCTCAGAGTAGTTTGGCCCCCCTGGCTCACCCACCAGGCCCTTATAGTAGTTCATCATGCCCAAGATCGAGCGGAGCCCAGTCTTGTCCTGAGGGCTTGGAAGCTCTTGTATGGCCTTGCATTTGGCTTCTTGCGCGCCAATGGAGTGGTGACCAATGCGATAGCCCAGAAAGTCCACCGTGGCTGCACCAAAGGTGCTCTTGCCTGCATGCAAACGGATGCCAGCATCCCCCAAGGTGCGAAGTACATCCTCAACGTCCTTCAAATGCTGCTCAGGCGTGGAATCTGTATAGACCACTACGTCATCGACGTACGCCACCGTGCAATGCTGCAAGTGCCGTAACTCGTAGTCCATGATTCTTACGAACGCAGAAGTAGCTCCAGCTGCACCAAAAGGCATCGAGGTGCATTGGTACAGCTGATTCTTCCACCAAAACGCCGTTTTGCTCCTGTCCTCTTCTGTAGCCATGGGAATCTGGTGGAAAGCTTTGGTGGCATCCAGAGTGGTCTTGAACTTGGCTTTGGCCACCTTCTGGTAGAGCTCCTCTGGTCGGTGCGGCAGCGTGTTGTCTTTGAGGGAGTGTCGATTGACACCCCTGAGGTCCACGCAGAACCTCGTCTGAGTCCACAGGCCAGTCTCGTGATCCTTCTTGCCCGCTACGACCACGTTGCTCGCATGCCTGCAATGCTTGGCTGCTGGCTCTATGAAGCCATACTCCAAAAGTTCCTTGCAATGAATATCGATGATTTCCTGCTCGCCCGGGCTGTACTTCCTGGGTCTCTGGTAGGCGGCCTTGGATTCGTCTACGAAAGGGATGGAGAACGTGTTGTGCTCCGCTTTACCCTTGTAGCCTTTCAGATCGTGAGGGCTGTTGGCAAAGGTGGTCTTGCACCTGCGAAGAACATTCCGCATTTCCTCCCAGTGTTCCTCCTTGAAGTCAGGATGTCCTCCAAACGTGGCATTGAGCTCAGTGTCGAGCCACGCTGCCTCGTCCTTGGTCACCGTCGTGTCACCCAGAGGTTGAAGCTCGTCCAGCACGGTGTACGGCAAGACCTCATCCTGCTCCGCGACATTGGCCACCCAGCCAGGCTCCCATTGCCTTGAGGATTGCTGAGCCTCCCAGGAAGTGCAGGGGGACGAACCCCAGGCGCTGCGTGTGGGTGATGTGACACCATAAGTAGGCGCACACTCTGTCATCTTGCCAGCGACCCATAAGATTCCGCACAAAAGCAAGAAAAATCGCAACATTCGGTTGAAATGCGCTGCAGCTGCCGGCGAGTGCGAAGCGAAGAAGCACGCCATGACTCTCCACCCCCCGTGCGCTAAGCGAGTACTCCCACCAGCAGCAGTAAAGATCACGACCGCAAGGACAAGCGCCATGTAGGCGGCTTGTGCGACGCGATGAAGGCGAAGATTGCGTCGTAGTTGCGCCCAGCGCGCCGCGAAGCGAGGCTTGTCCAACCTGGCGGGCAAAACGGGCAAGTGCACGCGGCCCAACAAGAAGACTTGTGACCAGCGCAGGGTCGGAATGGTCCATCCGCGGCCACGTTGAATGTGACCGGCGTCAAGCGGGCAATGCGAGGGACCAGAGCCGTGGCATGCCACGTCTCCAGCGTAGATGTCGGCACAAACCCAAAGCCAGGCGAGGACCATGAAGAGGAGGAAGATCATACATTGTGACCAGCACGCCAAGGAAATGACCACCATCCGAAGGGGCATCACCACCCAATCCCCTGCACGTACGCGGTGCACGCCAGCATAGACCCCCGTGACGCGCAAGGTGAGGAGCCCAACGTACCAAACGCAGGCTAGAGCCCATAAGACCCAGATGTCATAAGATGCACGAAGGGGGCAACGTTGAGCAGTCGACCACCACACGGGCAGCTGGTGCAAAAGCGAGGGTACGAAACGCCTCCACCAAACTTGAAAGGGGCACCACGACAGGTGCCAGGCTACCGCCTCCCACATCGCCCATATGGCGACCACGGGAACGGGACCGCGTCCCAACCACCACCAAACCACCGCACTGCCTGCAAACGTGATACACGCTCGCAGGACACCTGGCCGTAAGTGGACCGCCCGTGCAGGCGGCCCACGGCCACAGCGTGGGTCGTTCACCAGGGCCGCCCGCCCGCTGCGCCCGGGGAGCCCTGCTGAAAATTCGTCTGCCTCTGCGCCTCACGCTGCTCGTCCGTGTAGCGCTGGAACGCCTGCGTCTCCGCGCTGCATATTGAAGCCGGAGAAGGAGGACACCGGGACGTGAGACCGGCTGGTATCCTGGAATCCCTCGGTGCATGAACGACATGAGTAGCAGCCCCATGGCGATCGACAGAAGGGGCAGATGCGCGTGCAACGCCGCCTGCGCCTGGTTGTCTACGAGCAGGGGGGTCTCGAACCTCGAACACATTCCTCCGTGAAGCCGCATCCATGTGCTCGGGTCGCTCGGCCACGTGAGCCTGATGGGCGGGCGGTGGCGGCGGCGGCGGCGGAAGACGCAGCGCCTCCAAGGCCCCTAGGGCTGGCATCAACCACGGCGCGGCTGAATGCCTGGTCCCCCATTGCAAGGAAGTGAACTTCCGGTCGTCTCGCTCGAAGTACTCATTCGTGAATTCAGCTCGCCAAGAAAGACACCGCTCGTCTTCCAAGAAGATGTAGTACACGGGCTTGGCACCCGGATTCGCCACGCAGCGCAGCACATGCGCCGATCCAACCTCCATGTACTTGCACAGCGCGAACTCGACGTTCCGCGCATGGCCCCCCGGCAACCTGTGCCCTGAGTCACGGTGCGACAAATCAGCCCAGGCTGAAGTCATGGCCCCCAGGAGGCCGGAAGACGTAGTTTGTCCCCCGAGAGGGAGACGCCAGCCCTGTTCCCCACATGCGATGGTCTTGTTGTGCTTCCTTTCGACTTGGCTGGTGATGCCTGGACGCTTCCGCATCCTGAGACCCCGCTCCTGGTTGCAGACGCCGAGCTCGTACATGATGCGCCGTTGTCTGCACTGATCATAGTCCGTTATGCGAAACCGTATTATGAAGACAGTGAGGTTGTGACGATCCCTCAAGGCCTCCACCCCTTCTGCGGACAGGAACTGGCGCAACGAGTGACCAGATTCCGTGGCCAGTCGTGTAGCGTCGTAATCTGACTCCGTTGGGGATGGAGGCACCCACCCAGGAGCCCGAGGCAGAGGACGATCCCTCGGTGGGCTCGGAGGCGTAGGAGGTGGGCCTCCCGAAGAAACTGACGGGGAGTCACGCGGAACACGGAAAGAGTTCGCCCACGTGCCAGTGTTGGTCATGGCAGACGATGCGGAGGGCGACCCCCTACGAGGAGGGCTGCTGTCAAGATCTGACGACACCAAATCCTCGGCCTCATGATCGCTGGATGAAGGCGACGCAGTACGAGCGTATGCCATGTTTGCGAAGCGAGATGGCGAATGGCCACTGGGCCTGGACCGAGACGGCCCCGCGACAGCTTGAGATGGTCGTGCACTCTGCGCCGAACGAGGTGGCGAGTGGCTGCTCGACCTGGCGCGAGATGGCCCCGCGATAGCCCGGGATGGTCCTGCTCCCGCGGCAGGAGCGGGTGGCTGCGTAGGGGCTCGCTTGGTGAGTCTGAAGTTGGTCAAGTTGTTGGGCGGTGGTGGCCTCCGTTGCGCATCTGCATTGAGCGCCAGTTGGCCCTCCCGCCTGGTGTTGGATGCCTTGAGCATCTTCCTCATCTCCCCCAAGCGCAAGTACTCTTGAGCAGCGGCATTCTGGGAGAACACCTTACCAGTTCCCCCAAGACCATCTCCCACCGGGTAGTACTTGGTGCTCGAACCCAGAACGATGAGCTCCAGAGGTGGCGCCAAGCTGCCATACAGATCGTACTGTCGGAGGATGCCAGTTGAGAGGGACTCTATGTCCACCGGGCAGAGGTACCTGAGCAGCTGGTATGTCCAAACACCAGTACTCTCGTACCAATGAGGGAGCTGAAGCTCACCCAGCAACTCCTCACTGTTGTACACTCGCGCATGATCCAGCGTGCAGCGCAGCAGCTCGAGGTGCTGCGTGGCTGTACTTGGTTGTACACAGAGGACACGCTCCTTCCGGTCCCACATGAGGGTGCCAGCGACCTCACCGCTGGGATATGTAAACAGCTCCTGGAGCGTGTGCTGCAGTCGCTGGATCGAGTTTCCATGTGCTCGGGTCGTTCGACCTTCTTCCCTGGGCTTGACGACGTCCTGCTTGTTGGCAAGGGATGGCACGTGTGTCATATAGCTCCCCTTGAGCACCCAACAGTCATTATCCTCGTCGTGATCCAACTTCTGGTCCACATACAGCCAGTTAGGGGGCAACAGCTGTTCCACCATCACCCACTTCTGCTCGAGGCAGCGGACGAATTCCACGCAGACATGCTCCTGGGAAGGTCTGGCTGGCAAGTCCTCAGGGAGCTCCTGCAGGATGCGGCAAAGACGCGCCACATGGTGCCGGTCCAGGTACAGCCTCTGGTCCGCCCAGTTGTGGTCAAGATCAGCGCCCAGAGGTGGGCGACCCCCGATCGACTGGCTATCGGTAATCCACTTCGTGCGCCCACCCACCCAGGGGTTTGGTTCTGCGTAAAGCTGCGCAAGCATGCGCTCTGACCCTGCCAGCTCGACGGACGTCAGCGACGCCAGGTAGCTCCTTCGGCCTCCCTCAAGCGAACACGTGTGAACGCGAGATGCCGCCTCGACCTCTGCGCGTGTGATGGCTCGGGGTCTAGGGGGCGCAGCAGATGGCCCTGACGAAGGCATTGGTGACCCCACCGGCGACTCCTCGCCGTCAAGGATGTGCTCAGACCGAATCCCAGAGGCAGCAAACCTCTCCTCCCTTGTGCCCAAGGGTGGGCACTCCAGCCATCTGCACTCCGTCTCATGCCCAAAGATCTCAGATTGTAAACATACCACCGGGTCCAACCTCCTGGGCTGGTGAGGACGCTTGGGTGTCGTCATGTCGACCAGCGGAAGAACCACCTCAGCATCCAGGCCCAAGACCTTCGGTGCATGCGACACGGCCACGCAACTTCCCAACTTGATGTCAATCATCAGGGAGTGCTTCAACGGCCCAGTGCCTATCAACAGGTCCCAGGAGTTCTCAGCCCCGAAGGTCACGAAGGCGTACAAGCGGTGAAGCGTCATGTGCGGCGTGCCCGCTGCCAAAATGACGTCCACGTAGCAATAATGGGTGAACTTTGTGGGACTGTTGTCACATCTGGTGACCTTGGCGCCGGTGGTGGCTTCGTAAATCGTGAGACCCAGCCGCCTCACAACAGAGATCGAGATGATGTTACAGTTGGCGCCGGTGTCCATGAGGATTGCCCGGTACAGCATAAGCTCGCCACCGGATGACACCAGCGCAAGCCCCTCATATAGAGTGGCATTCTGCAACTTGCAGATGGGCTGAACTTGAGCCATCAATAGCACCTGCTCGTCGGTCAGATGCTGCGCCATCTTTGCCCTCAGTGCGTCGTAGGCGGAGGTCTTGATGGTACCAGCTCGCACATGTCCATGGTCACTGAAGTCAACCACCCCCAGATCGTCCACGTAGGCAGCAGCTGCACATTGAGCGGCGACGCTGTCGACCACCCCGCTGGGCATCTCGTCCAACGGCACCTCCTCGGTTGCACGATGTCCTGAACCGTCTGCTTCCCTTCTCACTCCTTGCGTCGCTGTGGCGTGCGTGTCTTCCAACTCATGCTCATTGACCTCAGCGGGCTGTTCGGTTGCATCATTCGGATCCTTGCCCAGGAGATCCTCCAGTGCCACAAGATTCTCGATGTCCTTCGGGAGATCAATGGCGTTCTGGGATATCAGGATGGCAGCAATCTGCGAGCAGGCACGCACGGAGCTGCGAAGATTGGATGCCAACAGGTGGACCTTCCTGCTGAGTAAGTCGGGAGGGACGGCTCTAGGCACCTGAGCGGCCCTGTCGAACTCCTCCGGCGTCTTGACCTGGAAGCCCCGCATCTGCTGAGTGTTGCCCAAGGCGACAGCGGCGCTGGCCTGGAGACTCGGTGCGTGATCGATGCCAACACCATGACCACCTCCCAAACCACCCCCAGCAGGGCAGTCCTGCTCATCCTCCTCGTATTCTGCCTGTTGGGTGAAGTTGGAGTTGTACTCGGTATCCGCATCGCTGGCCTCTGATAGAGCCTGTGCATCGGCGATCTCGTCATCCTTTGGAGGTGACCCTGCCTGGAGGCCTGACAATTCTGCGGCGAGCTTCTCCTTAACCTCGGCACTGGCAGCCACTTGCTGCTGCTGCTGCTGCTGCTGTGGTTGTTTCTGCTTGGCCTCCGGGAGCTTAAGCCAATCCTTGGTGGTGATCCCCATCTTGTGCTTGTCAAAGCGGTGTGCGATGTTGTAGGCACGCATCTGGGCATTCTTAACCTCATCTGGCCACTTGGAGTTCTGTCTGTCCTTATGGAAGTTGGGCGGCACCCGGGAATCACGACACCCCGTGTAGCAGCGATCTGGGGAGTGAGGCAGGCGCGTGAAGCACCAGTCACACTGAAACTTCTTCGAAGCATCAGGTGGTGGCACCTTGCTGTAAGAAGGTTTCTGACGCTCGGCATTATTCGCTTCCCTCACAGGCTTCTTGGCGTCGTCGCCACCATGCTGTGCCTGCTCCTTCTTCTTGGGGTCCCTGCGTCTGTCCCCAGTCTTGGAGGCAGAACCCGAGCGCCTCATGGCTGATACCAGCGCAGACAGGTCAAGCCCCATCTGCCTGGCCTCGAAGCAGGAGTACACGCAGTTGAGCCTGCGAACCAGCTCCTGCTGCAGTGTGAGGGCCCAAGCCTCTGCATCATTCTTGAGCTTGTCCTGCACCTCCACAATCACCTCGAGGTCCTCCCAAGTAACCCTGTTGGGGGCAGGATGGCTGACACGCAGCTGCTCGGACACGCGATCTCGGTATTCTTTGATGCGCAGGCCCTTGATGCATTCCTCGATGTTCTGCCTGACGACGGAGTCCTCCACCCTTCTGCCAGTGTTGAGAGCTGCCTCCCTGCGACGACAGCTCTTCACGTAAGCGAGGCCGTCCTGCTCGTTGGTCTGCGGCTTGGCGATCAAGAGATCTTCCTTCTCTTTGGTGCCCTTCATCAAGAATTTAGCTTCGAGCTCTGCAACGAACGCCCTCAAGGCCCAAGAGTAGTGAGAATCTTCAGTGCCATCTGGCCCCGTGAGACCCCTCGTGGAGGTTCCCTCGCCTGCCCACTCATCAGACGCCTCGCCATCCTCATCACCATCCTCGAACACCTTACAAACTGCCCAGGTTGACCCTGGCGCCAGCTCATGAAAAGGAGGCTGAGCACAACGCACAGATCCCTGGTAGGCATCTCTCATGGTAACGTCCTTCAGGACATGGCAAGCGTGTGAAGCCATGACGCCATTCTTCAGGTAGGCAGCACACCACCAGTCATAAGCGACTGAGGTGGCATGGTCATCCCCTGCTAGAAACGATGGTATGCTGTCCCACAATGATCTGTAGTCTGGTCTGGACCCAGCGAAGGCCTCCTTCTGCTGCTGACTGAGCGCATGGTAAGATGCTGACTTCATGTACCTACGCTTCCTGGCCTCAAAAGCCCGCTGGACTTTCGCCACCATGTCCACGAAACGCCTGATGAAGAGCGCTCTGTCCTCACTCTTACTACCGGTGTACTGGAGTCTGACGTCTTCCTTGTCAAGTGAGTGGCTCTCCTTCTCATAGTGATCCATCTCGTCTACGTCGTCAAACGCAAAGAGAAACTGGTTTGCAGGCGCTGAGGCTACTACTGCTGCTGCGAGTGCTGCTGCTCCTAGCGCTGTTGCTGCTGGAGATGACGGTGCGGAGGGAGTAGTTTCTGAGCCCGACCCCTCTGCGCTCATATACTCCGTGTCAAGGTCCTGACTGGTCCGTCCTCGTGCCAGCCGTCGTGCCTCACGTTCTCTGGAATGGACAGAGGCAGCGCTTGGCTCTGCCTCTCCCTCCGTGGTGAAGTGCTGTGTTGATGCTCAGTCAACAGGACCAAAGGCGAGTCCCCCCTCTTAGCGCAAAGCTCGTTCCCCAGTAGACTGGAGGCTTGACTCAGACTGGCTCAGGCCAGTGCACTGAGTGCCCCTGGATTCGCCTTGCTGAACAAGTGAAAGAACGGAACGCGTGTGGGCAGCGAATGCCCAAAGGTCCAGCACTGCGCTTCAGCGCTCTGAATCAGCAGCAGATGCAGAGTATTTGTGCGAGGAAAAATTAAAGCTGGGCCAGTGTGCTGAGCACTTCTGGATTAGCTGGGCCAGAGTTCATAAAGAGGACAATGACAGTGAGGGCAACTCCTCAACACCAAGAAATAGCACTGATATGCAGCGGTGTGAGCTAGGCCAGTGTGCTGAGCACCCCTGGATTCACAACACCACTGCTAATCAAGAAAGCCATGGCTGGCATATAAGCTCACTCCCCAGTCCAGTCCAACAAACAAGTACCAGGTCGCTGACAGAGTTGGAAGCTAAGCCAGTATGCTGAGCACTCTGGATTCGCAGCACTACTGCTGATTCAGAAGGTGGCCCGTGACATGAGGGCCTCACCGGTTGACCAATACTGTAGAAAGGATAGAAGAATTCTCCAACACATTGTGATAAGGCAGCAGAAGGTCACTCCAGTAGTGAGCAGCACTCCAGGCTGGAAACGTAATTAACTCTAAATCCACCAGGTCACTGTGTCAAACCAGGGAATAGACCACTCAGTTGTCGCCTTCAGAGTTGATGCAGCTGCCGGTCCTCTGGCAAGCTCTTCCTCTGCTTCAGGCTTAGGCCAGTACACCAGGGGTGTCCCTGGATTAACCGTCAGACAAAGTGGAGCTGCCCAAGAAACCGTAAGTTGCAGTTCCAGACATAGAGCAGTGATTCACTGCTGATCCACTTCTTCGCTGGTAAATAAAGCAGATGTCGCCGCTAATTAGCTCACAGGCCAAGCACACCCGCCTTTCAGCTAAGCCAGTACACCAGGGGTGTCCCTGGATTCACTTCAGACAAGGTGGCCAGCTGGAGAGCCCACTGGCAGATAGTTCATCAAGGTGCACATCAGCTGTTGATCCACTCTTAGCCGGTAAGACAGGGCAGATGCCGCTGCTGATTGGCTCCCAGGTGACACACACCTGCCTTTCAGCTAAGCCAGTGCACCAAGGGTGCCCCTGGATTCACTTCAAGCAAGGTGGTCAGCTGAAAGAACCACTGGGAGCTGCTCATCCAGGTGTACATTAACTGCTGATTGACTTTGTCGCTGCCGCCGCCCAAGCTCATGCAGTGCTGATTAGCTTAAAACTGAAGGACACCTGTCAGCAGCTAGGCCAGTGCACCAGGGGTGCCCCTGGATTCGCTGAAGACAAAGGTGTTAAGCATATCACTGTGCAGAAGGAAACCGCTCATGTCTAGTGAATTCAAAGCTGATCCGTCGCCGCTGTTGCTGGAAGCTCTTCCAGTGCAAGTACCACCAAGTTCAGGGAAGAAAAAGGTTCCGCCAGTGCACCGTGGGTGCCCCTGGAGTCGCCTGACTTCCGAATCCGCTCTTTCAACTGCTGCTAACTTATCGCCAAAGGGCCTTCACTTCCGGATTAACACTGAAATAAAAAGCCGCTCCGCGCAGGACATTATTGTTTTGAAAAGGTATGAAAACAGCAGTAAAATATATCCGTCAAAATTGATATTATATCACAAAATACGAATTATTGTGTGTACAAAAGCTGTGAGCAGAACTGTCTTAGCACTCTAGCACTGGCACGCGAACAGCCACCTAGTACTTGCGAAGGCAAAACAATAATGAGTCCACTAGCCTGACCTTCGGTCAGAGTATGCTTATATCTCAATGTCCTGTCACATTTCCCAAAACTGTAACGGGTTCTAGCCCTTAAATCTTCATCTGGCCAATGGAAAGTCATTATCCCATGCCAGCTCTAACAATGTTACCGTTTACCGCATTCTGACTGACACGTCAGCGGCAAAGGAGTCACTGCCATCTTCGTCTTATCATTCTCTGGTCACCTGAAGATGACTATATCTTCTCTGACGAGACTGCATCTCACAGATGGTCATCTTCGCAAAGCCTGTCATGCTGTCACCACTGTCATGCGTGTCACCAGCTGAACAAACCCGGCGCGGTACCATGAGAGGCCGGCGTTTGTTACATTGGCTAAGCAGCCGCTTGAAGAGGTGGTGCGCACTTGCGCGTTTGGGTGCGACTAGGATTTGGACATGATTTTACGGTAGACGTCTTTTACGGCTGCGAGTCATGGGCACCGCGCGTTGCTATTGCTCGGTTGTGGCAATGTTCATTTGCGTTGTTCTACCTGCACTGATCCCGCTGGTTTACGTATTTTGGGCTGGTGCTCCGGACGCCTTCGACCACATCGACATTTGCAAGTGCCGCACACTCTTTACGCCGCTCCGCACGTTCTGCCGTTGCGTCTTCCCTCCATTTCCGCCACAACACCCGAACGTGCTTCCGCGCATCATCTTTTCTCTGGCTTTCAGAAGTATGGCGACATCTACACGAGCTCGCAAGCGCCTATTGAGGGACTCCGACTTGGACGCCTCTATTCGGCTTATAGATGCGGTTCGGGACACCCCAACCGCTAGCACCCCGCCTGTGGTGCCCCCTAATCCTTCCAGCAACTCCGACACCGCTGTCGCGTTGCGGAAGCATCTTGTTGACCAGCACGCCGCTGTTGACGTGGTCTACAAGGGGAGGTTGCATCGGGCTTGGGCCAAGGGTATCCGCGAGGATATCCTTGGTTCCAAGAAACATCATTATCGTGGTACCGACGACACCGACCGCCTCTCCGAGTTGGTGGTGCAGCTTCGGACCGAGTTTGAGTCCGCTGGGTTGGACTTGGCTCCCTTTGACCTCGACGACCCCACCTCTCTGGTTATCGAGAAGGTGAATGGGCTCCTCTATGACGTCTTGGCTCTCGTCGTGGAGCGGAACTCTGTGGCCGACACCTGGCTTCGGGGTACGGACTCTTCGGCTGACCGAGATGGGCGTCGGGCTCTCATCGACATCATCAAGGGCAGCGTGCCGACGGCCCTACGTGAGAGCCACCAGCAGGAGCACGCGGCGTTACGTTATCCCGCAGGCGTTGACCCGCAGCCTATCTTGGCTCGTGAGCAGCGTCTGGTGCGGGATAACCGCGCTCCTGACTGGCAGCCAACCGACGAGACCCGCAAGTTGTCGCTCTACAACCGCCTCGACCCGATCTTCTACGCTGCAGTGAAGGTGCGGTACCCGCTTGCGGGTGACCTCGGCGGGGTGACTCTCCGCTCGCGTCCAGGCGCTCGTCGTGGCCATCTTTCAGGCCTGGGCGCAGTCGGACGAAGGGGCGGCGGTGCGTGAGAAGCAAACACTGGGGGCAGGCGGTAAGCCCTCTGCGCTTATCACGTCGTCTGAGTACGCCGTTCTGCTCGACGAGATCGCCGCCTTGAAGGCGCTCGTGCAAGGCACGCAATCGCACGGGCGCGGTTCAGCGACAGCCGCAGCCGCAGCCGCGCGGTAAGCAGCATCCGCGAGGCCATCGGGTGGGTGTGCACCCGGCACCGTCTGTGGGGTTTGACAGGGACAGCATGAAGGCCAAGCCTCTTTGCCACCGTTGCCGCAAGGCGGGCAAGGGGGACGCCTATCACGCGTACCGCGACTGCCCTCTTGGTGGGCGCCAGCATTCGTCGGCCACGGCAGCGGCCTTCTGCATTCCTATTGAGGAGGAGGATGCGGAGGGTCTCCACACCCTGACACTTGTGCAGGTCTTCCAGGAGGCTGCGGATGATGGTCCGGAGGCCTTCGCCCGTGCGGCGTCGGCTTACGGTCCTCCCGCTGTGCTTTCCGCGGGCGGGATTGGCGGCATCGACTTGTCGGCCTACGGCTTCAGCGTGCCGCCTCCGCCTTCTGGCGGGACCGACGACGAGGACATCTTGCGGCGGCTTGATGCCCTCACCTCTGAGGTTCAGGCCGCCCAAGAAAAAGTACATTACACCCACGCGTCCTTTGTTCCTGGGAGTGCGGTTGAGGAGCATGCATCGGCTCTGGTGTGTGGCCCTGCCGCTGCGGCGGGGATCACACCGGAGGGGCAGGTTCCGGCAGGTGGTGCGGCGGCATCGGCGTCCGCCGTGCCGGCCCCTGCTATGCCTGTTTCGCAGGTGAAGGATGTACAGCCCGCGCCAACTCAATCGGCGCGGGTGACCACCACGGGGGCGACATGCGGTGAGTTCGGAGGCTTCGTGCAGACGGTGAATCACGCCGCCGTCCACCCGTCTGACCTGACAGGCTATGACACGGACGACTACGAGGATTACGCCGACGGTACTTTCGCGGTGAAGCCGCGAGCTCCGTCCGGTGCTATCGGGTGCGGTGTGCCGCCTTTCGGCTTTGGCACGCCGGCGGTCGGCGCTCTCGCCATGCTTTCCCTCTTCTGCATTTCTTTTGCAGGTGTAGCTGTTTCGGCATCCACAGCTTCTGCTGTGTCGGCATGTGCACCGGCTACGGAGGTGCCTTCGCCTGGTGGTGATCTCGATTGGCAAGCTCCGTCATTTTGCTCTACGAATGATTTTGTTGACTCGGTGATGCCGGCTCAGGGTCTCTTGTTGACTGACGATGTGCCACAGCTTCAGCCGCCCGAGCCTCCTGACAGCCTGAGCTTTTTAGCATTTCAGGATTTAGCTCAAGCAGATTTGGGTTTCGGCATGGCATTTTATTACGGCATGGCCTTACATGAGAGCGGTCCTCTTGATGCGGAGCACTATTATTATGGAGCTGGTTACTTTACTTCCTATTATGGGATGGACTTCCGTGAGGCCACCGCTGACTACTTTGGTACTGTCGATTGACTTCTTGCTCACTCTGGAGGCACACCGACATGGTGGTGTGCAGAACTCCTGTGACCTCAAAGACTTCTTCAGTCTGGTATATGTTTTGCTTTGACACCTTTATAATCTTCAAACTGACTTGCTAGCACGGTTCTTTTCACTTGTTTAGCGGTGCCTTAATTGCCCGTATGCTTTTGTTCACGTGCTACCTAGAGGTTTCCAATTTGTGTATCAGAATAGCACAGTTGGATTGGCAGTTAGACTTGTCACCTAGCTTCTGCCCTAACACTAGCATCTTACATTTTTCTGACTCTCCTAGCCAGTCACCACCCACAGTGCTGGGGTGGTGTGCTGAAATCTGTATAGGCAGCCCTGACTGGGAGTCCCGGTCAGGCCCCTATGACAGATCCCTAGGACCAACACTGGACTGTTGACTGATCTGTAGGTTCGTACTGTGACACACGCTGTGTCACAGGTAGGCTAGACTCCGAGACCGTCCGAGACCGTTCCGGGTATATCTAGCTTAGGGTTTATTTATCTTACACAGTTTATCCACACGAGTACGGGACTTTCTGATATCTAGTGTACTTGGATATTCCGGTACTTGCTATGGGGACGGCGCCTCATTCTGGACTAGTTGACGCAATGTTCATCCTCAGTTGTATTCTGGCCTTGATCCCGCTAGTTGCTGAGTTTTGGGCTGGTGTTCGCGACACCTTCGACTTCGATGACATCTCCGAGTGCCCCTCGCTTACATGTTCTCTTCGCTCGCTCCACAACGGTTCATCCCAGTTTTTTCCGCAGCCACACCCGAACGCGCTCATGCACACCACCTTCCCTCAGGCTTTTCGAGAGATGGGTGTTACCACCAGAGCGAAGAAGTCCCTCACGAGGGACAGCGACATTGACGCCTCGCTGAGGCTTATCGACGGGGTTCGGAACAGCCCGACGGTGCGGACACCGACTGTTCCGACCCCCAACCCTGCTTCGAACTAGGACGCCGACGTGGCTATCAGGCGTTACTTGCAGGAGCAAGGCAAGCTGACTGACGACATCTACAAGACACGTCTGCATCGCGCCTGGGCCAAGAGCATCCGCGAGGACGTTCTTGGTGACAAGAAGCACCATTTTCGCGGTACGGACGACGCTGGCCTTCTGTCCGACCTGGTGGTGCAGCTGCATACGGAGTTTGAGTCGGCTGGACTGGAGCTCAAGTCCTTTGACCTCGACGACCCCCTTTGCAATGGTTGTGAGCGGGGTGAATGTGCTACTCTACGACGTGCTGGCTCTCGTGGTGGAGAAGCACAGCAACGCGTATGTCTGGCTCACCGGTACGGATGCTTCGTCTGACCGAGATGCAGGGTAGATATCTTCCGCGGAGGTGACTCGGCCCGCATTGGGAATTTACTTCGGCCACATTTCGGCCCGTCTCGGCCCGAACCCAAAATTGCCCGCCGCATTTTTAATTTTAAGTATGACAATTTGTCAAAAATCGATAAAATTTTGGAAATTTATCGATTTTCCCCTCAATGCGACTCGGCCAATCCGCAACTTTTCCTTCGGCCCGCCTTCGGCCCGGGCCTCCGTGACACGGCCCCGGGCCGGCCAATCCCAGGAAGATATCTTCCCTGCCGAGATGGCCGGCGAGCGTTGATCGACATCATGAAGGGCTGCGTCGACTACTGGTGGCACTGCGGGAGTCGCAGCAAGAGGAGCATGCGGCCTTGCGTTATCCCGCCAACGTTGACCCGCAGCCGATCTTGGCTAGGGAACAACGTTTAGTGCGGGATAACAAGGCCTCCGACTGGACGCCTACGGAGGCCACGCGTAAGCTGAGCATGTACACCAGGCTGGACCCGGCGTTCTACGCTGCGGTTAAGGTGCGCTACCCCATGGCTGCTGACTTGGCCCATGTCCCGTTGGCCTCGCTCCGCTCCATGGTGGTCGAGATCTACCAGGCTTGGGCTCAGACGGACGCGGGGAAGGCGGCTTCTGGCGAGGGCGGCATCTCCGCGCACCTCTCCAGCAGCGAGTACGACGCCCTCCTCGCGAAGATCACGGAGCTGAAGGAGATGGTGCAGCGGCAGCACGGGGAGGGCGCTCCGGTGGTGCGGCAGCAGCGTGTGCAGCAGCGGCGGCAGCAGCAGCAGTGTGCACAGCAGCCGAGGGGCTTCCGTGTGGGTCAGCACAAAGCGCCACCCGTGGGATTCGACCGCGACGACCAACGGGCGAAGCCGTTCTGCGGCAGGTGCAAGAAGGCGGGCAAAGGTGAGAGTTACCACTTCTACCGCGACTGCCCGTTGGGCGGGCGCCAACACCCGCCCGCCTCCGCCGCGGCATTCTGTGTTCCTATCGACGAGGAGGACGCGCAAGGGGTGCATGCGCTTGCCATGGGTGCGGTGTTCCAGCAGGCAGCGGATGATGGTGCGGAGGCCTTCGCGCGACCCGTGCGGCCGCCACGTACGGACCGCCCGCGGTGCTTTGTGCGGGCGCGGTGGGCGGGATTGACGTGTCCGCCTACGGCTTTGCGGTGGAGCAGCAGTCGTCTCCCGACGAGCCCGTGGGGGACGACATTCTCCGACGGCTCGACGATCTTGCCGCGGAGGTTCACTCCGCCGCCAATCACCAGGTGCACTTCACACACGCATCTTTCCCGCCTCCCGACGGCATCGAGCAGCAGGGTAGAAGTCTTCCAAAAATCTTTACGGCCCGCAAACTATATTTCCGCTGGCCCGCTTTCGGCCAAAACGGTCAAGGAAGAAAATTGCCCGCCGTAGGCGCGAAATTTTAAAATTAAGTATGGGGGTTTGATAAAAAGTGGCATAAAATGCCTATATTTTTGGCCGAAGTTTGGCCGGCTCATATTTTTGTGCGGCCCGGGGGCGAAAGCCCCTTCGGCCCGCTTTCGGCCCGGAGCAAGCTTCTGCGGCCCCGGGCCGGCCCGCCACGGTAAGACTTCTACCCTGTCGAGCAGCGGACTTCGGCTCTGGTGTGCGGCCCCGCCGCAGCGGGGATCACGCCGGAGGAGCAGGTTCCGGCAGGTGGTGCGGCGGCATCGGCATCCGCCGTGCCGGCCCCTGCTATGCCTGTCTCGCAGGAGAAGGGTGTGGAACCCGTGCCACTTCAATCGGCACGGGTGACCGCCACGGCGGCGACGGACGGTGAGTTCGCTGGATTCGTTCAGACCGTCAATCACGCCGCCATCGCACAGGTTGATCTCACTGGCTACGACACCGACGACTACGAGGACCTCGCTGACGGCAGCTTCATCGTGAAGCCGCGGACTCCGGCCATTTCGGCGAATCATGCGTCGGAGTCCACTGCCCACGCACCTCGGTCTGGTGGTGCTTACGGGGACTGGTCTGGTGGTGCTTCCCGCACCTATGGTTGTGGCAAGCCGCCATGGGGCTTCCCCGCACACGCGGGTGCGTGGAAGATGCCCTACATCCTTTCTCTTATTCTCTTGGTCTCAGTCATGGGAGTTGGGGCTGCCGCCTTCACGGCGGCCAATGACATCGAGTCTGTGCAGGTATTGGGTCAGGCTGCTCCGCAGCCTGTACTGTGCAGGGGGGATCTTTGCATCTACTCTGGTATCACAGAGCTGGACCCCGTCACTCTGGATATGGTGCTGCAGCGGTGGCTCACCGGCTGCCTGACCCACCGGAGTGTAGTGCTGCGAGCTACTACAGTGGCTACTATCCAAATGCATGGTCCTCCCACAAGGACCAACGCGCGATGACTATTATGAGTGCCACATGGGTCTTTGAGGCGTATACGTGCGTTTGGCATCATATTTATGAGTCAATTGAATAATTTCCCCTACAGGATCGTCCACGCGTGTGCTAGAGGGGCGTGCTTAAAGGGTGCGCTTTTGATATGTTTTTTATCGAAATCGCCGAAAAAAAGATGGTCCTCCCACAAGGACCATAGTCTTTAAGCGTCCTAGCGGTTGCATGGTGCGCGGTGTTGGCCGCTCATGGTCGCGCACCTTGAGTTTATGACCAAATATGAAAACTTAGTTGGATAGTCCACACTCTAGTCGCCATCTGAGCTCTCGTTTACCGTGGCGGGTGATCGCTCCCGAGTGAAATAAGGATTTTGTGATTTTTGCACTTCTAATTTTCACTTCGCGTCAAGCTAACGAGTGCACATCGCTCACATACTTGCCCATATGGCTTATGTTAAGCTTTCAAAAAATCGTTTTATGGATATACTTCAAAAGTTTAAGCACCATACGCTCCTACCACACTATGAATGCACTCTAGCGGGCATCGTGGATAATGGGTCATGTTTGCACCGATTATCCCATTCCGGCTAAAAAATCGACTAAAAAGGTGTACGGTTGTTAATAAGCATTAGAGATGGCCAATATATGCACTCCAACATGATGTATGACCCAAATATGATGGGGACATGTGTATAAGATCGATATGATCGCATGGACGCAGGTGTAGCCTGCACATACTATTCCCAAAAAATTATTGAAGATATCGTATATTTTTGTGCCTTTTTGAATTTTCAAAAAAATGCAATCTGAAAAAGTTGAGGGTGCTTGTCGCAAATGCGAACGCCATGGATATATCGGGTGGATCCAGGCCGGACCAAGCATCGAAGTAATTAATATATGTCCCATCTAGATCCGAACCAATGCCCAATTAAATTCTTGCAACATTGTCTCTTACCCATCTTTATGTTGGCTGCAGCCAACATAAAACCCAAAGTTCCGAAGCATATTACTCATGGTTAATGGTACATATTGCTCCAAAGTAATGTTGTTTGAAGGGCTACTAGACCCTTTAAAAAATGTCAATACGTGGTATACCTTCTTACACCCATGGGGGCTTGCATAATTGTGACCTAGAGTTGGGGTGTGATCGCGAAAATACAAAATGCTCATTATGTTGGCTGCAGCCAACATAAGAAAATTGTGCAATGTGAGCGGCATGAGAAGGGCATCGAAAAATCGGACGCCTATGTTGTCAAGATCTCGAGCTGCTCTTTCTGAAGTGTCTTGTCAAAACTTTCATCCGAGTTCATCTTGACCCTCAAAATATCGATCGAAGTAACATGGGTATGTA
This sequence comes from Cymbomonas tetramitiformis, assembly GCA_001247695.2. Lineage (NCBI taxonomy): Eukaryota > Viridiplantae > Chlorophyta > Pyramimonadophyceae > Pyramimonadales > Pyramimonadaceae > Cymbomonas > Cymbomonas tetramitiformis. The sequence continues at coordinate 22,583 of LGRX02003273.1, forward strand.
AACACCCAAAAATCCTTGGAAATTTCACAAAATTTCACATTCTCTTGAATAGTAACCCAAATTCTCGCCGATGATTTCGAGCGTCCCAATGTTGCTAACGCATGTGTGAAAGAGAACATCCCCGCCGTCATTTTGAGCTAATAAAATGTACAATCCGATACCGACAGCTCCCGGCATTGTCAGCAAGGCTTATGTTGGCTCCAGCCAACATAAGGGGCCCTAATGTTGGCTATAGCCAACAGATGGGTAACAGACAACATTGGTCCTTGTGGAGGGCCATAATCGATTATGGTCCTCCCACAAGGACCATGGGATAGTAGCCACAAAGATATCAGATAGTCTGTGAACTCAGTGTAGATAAACTCCCATAAGAAATAAACCCTAAGCTAGATATACCCGGAACGGTCTGGGAGTCGGAACGGTCTCGGACCTAGCTACCTGTGACACCTTGGTGTGTCACAGCACGAACAGTCATCAGTCATCGTGGTTCTCATGAGGTTATGGGCCTCGCTTACGCTTCCCCTGTATTTTCCAGGTTCTGATTCGCGAAATCTTGAGATTTCCCGCGTTTACTAGCTTCATTTTTACAGCCGGCATGGTTTTTGCGATGATCTCGGCCAACGCGACCGCTGCAAACTTTCTCTCGCTGCCACAAGGGAGTGGTGACCCCGGCAGCAATCTCTCTTTTCCGGAATCTGTGTCCCCGGAAATTCAGCCATTTCGATGGGAGTAGTGACCCCACTTTGGCGACCAACGTCATTCGATGACAACCTCTCAGCAGCAACCGCCGCCAGCCTGGAATTTCGCAGACCTGCTGCGCCCCGCGACCTGCCGCATTTTCAGTGACCCCCTCTTTCAGATCTGGAAATCGGATGTGCCATCCACCTCTCATCGCCGGTAGTGCTATTTTTGACCTTTCGGTATTTTTAACGCGCTGCCCTTTTCGTAAACTGAATGGACTCTTGGGAACCGGTAGCCCGTAAACCGTACATCTTCCTCAACCTCTTTGACTGTTTCGTCATTCTTTACTAATCAGCCATTTGGCAGATTTTCTGGCCAGATTTACAGCCCCATCGCGTTCGTCGACCCTTCTCTCCTCTCTACCCCTTTGGAAGTTGGGATTCATCGACACCAACCTGAACAGCCTGACCCCTCAAAAGCTGTTCCTCAACGGCCTCATTTTCAAGAAAATTCGACGTGTTTTGTGTGGGCATCGTCGACATTTTGCAGCCAAACAACTTCGCGCGATCTGCCAAGGCCAGTTTTCAGTTTTGACCCTTCTCCACGTCCCCATGGCGTGTGATGATCTTCGAGGGACCTGAAATTATCTTTAAGAACGACGATCAACATTTTCAACATTCTACGATCACACGTCGCGATCCCTTTCGTAGGTACAGTACTGCTCGGGCTATAAGAAAGCAGACCCAAAAATCCAGCCGCTGGCTTTCTTAATTTGAGGCTCGTCGAACGGCACCCAGCGTAGGCAGATTTCTTAATAAGCCCGCCTGGCTGCCTTGGATCGACAGTATCCGTCAGATTTACAGGATCGCTATCGTGCGTACTTTCTTAATCGACGGTCGGTTGCCATTCGATGTGTATATACCACAGCGGCTGATTTCTTAAGGTTTTCTTACAACAAGCGAGAGCCTTTCTTAGTGAACACAATGGACGAACCAACAAAGGAAGCGCTGAGAACGCTCAAGTCTCTGCGTGACGAGAATGTCCTATCCGAGGTGAAAATCAGCTAATGCATAAGCTGAAAATTAACCTACGAATAAGCTGAAAATCAGCTAATGCATAAGCTGAAAATCGGCCTACGAATAAGCTGAAAATCTGCTTCTGCATAAGCTGAAAATCAGCCTACGAATAAGCTGAAAATCTGCTTCTGCATAAGCTGAAAATCAAACTATGAATAAGCTGAAAATCAGCTTATGCATAAGCTGAAAACTAACCTACGAATAAGCTGAAAATCAGCTAATGCATAAGCTGAAAA
>LGRX02003275.1:0-15342 GCA_001247695.2 Cymbomonas tetramitiformis
AAGGTCGATCGTTGGCGGAGCGGGACATAAGAGTAGTAGCCTAATCATTCGTTTTATAGCATTTCTGCCGGCTGCTATTCAATACAAATCATGAATAGAGAAGTGTGTCACTATATGCTGTATCCACATTATATTATATTGCAAATCGAAAATTGAAACGTACCCAACGTGCGGTATAAATGCTGGAACAGTCACACCGCTTGCCTTGTGACTCTTCCTATAGTAGTGTGTATGACTGTCACCCGAACCCGAACCCTAACTGTTTATGCCCGTTATATCGGGTTAACTTATCAACTTTATTACATTCTGAGAAAACTGATCACCGAGTGAATATATCCCGAGTCCTAGGGGTATATCCAACACAAAGTGCCATCCATTTTCAGCAAATGCTATTCTTGAATTCTTAATAACTAAATTGACATGCAATTACCAACCATACATTAAGCTCATATGCACTCATATTTCTTCTATTTGGCTCAAATGAGTGTGTGTGCTAGGAATTGATATGTTCCCTTGGATAAGAGATTTATTTTTTACCCACCTGTACGTTCACGTACCCCCTATAACTAGTGTATAAATTCCGTGGCCTGATGCAATTTGAAATCGGCTGTAGTTCTTCTGTTGTCCGTCCAGTATCCTATAAATCAGCAAATACACTATTCGGCCGTTATCATAATACAGTTATACGATGAGCTGCAAATGGATAAGTCATGCGGATCATCGTGGAAATATAAATATTACATAATTTCCGACCACCGATGCAATTTGGGATCTGCCGAAATTCGTCTATCGTCGTCCACTATTCGACAAATGACGAAAGTCGCATCGGGCAGCATCTTGGCTCGAAGAACCAAAGCGCCGTCCCGTGATTGGAGATCGAAATGATGCCCATCGGGCGCAATGCGCCGTTCATGCGGAAAACATTCGCTCAGTGACATTGACAGTCGAGTGAAGAAAAACATGCATCATCATCACCCGGTCTGTTCGTTGTGGTCATCGGTGAATTTGAATGCGCCGACGGAGGCAGAAATAAAATCGAATTCTATGCAGAGATAATTTCAAAAATTGCGGTCAAAGATGCAGCAGCAGCAGGAAATGATTTCGTTCACTGCGTTCTTAAACGCAGCTTCCTTGCGGAAATATATCAAGCGAATGAAATAAGGGCGCGAGGTAAGATTTTGTTCGTCGCTTGGAAACCCTCGCTAAAGGGAACTCAAATTGGCAACTGAGGGTTGCACTGCTTTCACCGCAAAACTCAGCGCGAAAGAGACAAGATGTTTCTATTTCACACACTTCAATTGGGTAATTTTACCGAAACTTGCGTTTTCCTTTTGGCCAAACTAAGTATTCTTCCACTCGCAGATTTTTCAGCGCGACGCTTTTCTACCGCAACCGTTTATCCGACGAAATTTCTGAGAACGTCACGTTACTCTCCGTGAAAAATTACGACATGTAGCTACTTCGTTTGATTCATAATCGAAGTATTCACGAAAATCGTCCATGGGGCCTGTATTTGTGGCACACTGTGCCACAGTAGGAGGCCTTCCATGGTATGCCAAAATTCCGGACATCACATATCAAAGCGCGAGGAAGGAATTCGTTCCAATGGATGGAATTGAGAAGGTATGAGTCGTCGATCGTACTATTTTAGTGGCATTAGCTCAAATCTAAAGAGCGCCGAACCAAGTTCGGAGATCTCAGTTGGACCTGAGATGCCACCTTTCATCACATTGCTGTGGCGCACTTCACGAAAATGAGGGTTAGAGCCCCTTGCCTGGCAAGAGAGCGCTCCCTCAGGATCGTGCAGCTAAAGAGCCAAGCATGTGAATTATCACATTGCTGTGGCGCACTTCACGAAACCGAGGGCAAGAGCCCCTTGCCTGGCAAGAGAGCGCTCCCTCAGGATCGTGCAGCTAAAGAGCCAAGCATGTGAGCTAAAGAGGCAAGCTTGCCAAAAAGGCAAGCTTGCCATCCGAGCATCCGAACTCGCCATCCGAGCATACCCACTCGCCATCCGAGCATCCGAACTTGTCATTCGAGCATACCGCAACGAGTCATCCAAGCTTTAAACTAAGCAAAAACCACTTGCATATCACTCATACAGTCATAACTTATCATAACTTATCTTGACGCGAGCTTTTGTTAGCTCATACCTTACATACTCTTCTTTTTGTATTTTTCTAACTTTTTACATACTTATCCTTTCGGGTTGAAATTTAGTGTGCTGAATAGGTTTTGCATAGACAAAAATTTCGGTATATAGTTTATTAGCACGATAGGCGTAATATATCGAAAACTATGACACTATCGGCTTGAGGCTACGCACGATTAGCGGAAACGATGCATTTCCCTAACTTGTTACATACTTATCCTTTCGGGCCAAAATTTAGTGTGTTGAGTAGGTATTTGATAGACGAAAAGGTTAATATAGTGTTGGTGGCGGTGGCGCCTCGGCCTCATCCTCTATGCCAATATTTCTCATCTCCGGAATGACTCTCCTCTCCGTGGCATTCGCGTGCCTCCGGAATATTTGGCATCTCGTGAATATATCCCATCTCCACTATCACATTCGCGCGACTCCGGAAAAGTTTTCTCCTCCGGAAAATTTCTCATCACCGGAATGACTCTCCTCTTCGTGCTATCGTTCGCGTGCCTCCGGAATCGATTTCTCCCATCTCCGGAATATTTCCCATCTCCATTATCACATTCGTGTGACTCCGGAATAGTTCTCTCCCGCCGGAAAAATTCTCATCTCCGGAATGACTCTCCTCTCCGTGAAATTCGCGTGACTCCGGAATATTTCTCATCATCTCGTCCAAAATATTTCCCATCTCCACTATCACTCATGGGAGTGCCAACTTTCTCCCCCCATAAGGGGGGAACAATGGTGCCCCCTGTGTCACCCCTCGCCTGGTAGGATGTCACTTGCAGTGCCTGCCTGTTTGCTCCGCGAGTGTGTCACGGTCCTGCCAGCTTAAGTCCGACCATCTTTATTGTTATATCTGACATTAGCCGAGAACTGAACCGCCGAAACCCTACCGCGCTGCATTTCATTTTTAGTGACAAGCATATATATTGGCCTTAACAAGATTTTTTTTTTAAATCGCCTAAAATTTTTTGACCCATTTTTCGGGGCCGAGCCTATATTTTTTTGCCCTTTTTTTCAGGATGCCTAAATTTTGATGAAATCTTTCCTCTGCGATGTGGTAATGCGGTGAGATGAAATAATGCGGTGAGATGTTATGTCGCGGTGAGATGTTATGTCGCAATGAGATGTTACGTCGCGTTGAGCTAACAAATGATGTATCATTCTGTTCGTCTTTACAAGACCTATTTGTGGTTTTTTTTTCACCAAAAACGGCCACATCGCACCTGGAGGGGCTCTAAAATGGGGATTTGGGTTAGGGTTTCAAAGTATTGATATATTTAACATAAAACTATGATATATATGTGTCTAAACACAATTCGATGTCGAGGAAAACGATGGTCTAATCCATTTTTCATGATTCGCACGCGTTCGGATGCTATTTTGGCTGAAACCCTATGGGGTGTCGCCGCGAAACATGCATGACCCATCTACACGTCACTTTAATTATGCCCATTGGTATCTTCCCTAGCGGGGTATGATTCCGCTTGTATCCTAACCATTATTTATGCACGTGCTTTTGATATGACAGAAACTATATCTCAAGAATATTTCGGGTTTACAACACTCTCTTGTTGTACCTGAGCATTAAAGCTGCTTGCAGGTAGTCTGCCAGGCAACTATCCTGGTCCTCTCCGAACATATTTTTCAACAGAGAGAATACTCTCTCACAGGCACAAGAGTTAGGAGATAGTGAAAATACAATTCTAGCTCCCAGGCTCCAGTTTGGCAGTTCACGGCAGTTGCTCTTCCACCAGGCCAGCACAGCATTTGTGAAAGCGGCCACATCACTGTGGTCACAAGTAAACCCTGCAGCTGCTGCCAGGTATTTTGGCAGCTCGCCCTCCAAACGTCCGCCAAACGTTCGCAGCCAAACGTTCGCCCTATGAGGCGAACCTGAAAATGTTTTTCTAAAAAATAATATTATGATATAATATTTTCTGAAGGTTTTTCGAAGCTGGAGGAAGATAAAAGCGAAGGTAAAAGCGCGCTGTTTTTTGCAGCGTGATTTGCGCCTTCCTGTATTGTTAAATATGCTTAAACCCTGTCCTACTTATGCCCTTTCCGCAAACTGCTGCTATGAATTTCTTTCGCTAACCCGTGTCTGAGCCCAACGAGTTAATCTCCGCGGGAAAGGCACGTAAAAATAAGCCTGGTGAAGTGAGCAAAGAGCTCTGCTCTGCGCTCGCGAGGTACCAAATACCGAAAACTCAAAACAACATCGCAAAAAAGAGAATCACAAACACATCGCGGAAACAAGGCAACCTGCAAAAGACTCTCACCATTCTCTTTGTTTGTGTGTACATCTTACGCGCTACAGATATGGAAACTGAGGAAGATCGCCCACAAGGGCAAGCGCGGGATAAGGAAAGCACCCTCGAGGAAATCAAGGAGCGCGAAGCCGACATCAAAGCGCAGTTCTCGGTATGGGAGTCATCAGGCTTTGACAAGATCGAGATAGGCTCCTGCCTATACACTGAGTTCATCAAAGCAGTTAAAGACGACCTGGGGACAGAAATTGAACTGAACATCCAAGTCTACTATGGAGAGCTGGCGCTAAGAAACAGAGTCTTGCTGACTACGACAATCTTTAAGGTGAGAGTCCGGAAATTTTACACGCTTTGCCATAACAAATTCAAGCTCACGACATCGCATACACGCGAAAGGCACCTAGCATTTGCAGTGAGCGAAATTAGCACGTTCCATTTTACTCCGCAATTTGCTCTTAGAAACATTACTAAATTCCTCACAGACAATAGAACTGGTTGCATTATAGCGCTGAACAAACTCTGTAAAATCTGTTTGCAGCATTGCTGTGACCTTTTCTACGTTGCGACAAGAGAGGGAGAACAAGTTGTTCTTGTAGCTGGCGCGAGCGACGTGGCGAAGAAGATCCTCGCATCGACGCAGTCGGAGCTGACTGTTGACCACCTGAAGAACTTTGGTGAGCAACTCCTGGACTTCGACCAGTACACGCGTGTACTCACTGCTGATGGGGAAGTCTTCAAAAGCATCTCAAGTGGGGACCACGACACCCAGAGCGAGCACTCACTTCTGGCAACGTCATCGCAACGGCTTATGGACACTGCATCCAAGCAACCTGAGAAAGAAGAGCAACCTCAACCTGAGCCCGAGCAGCAACCAGCAGAGGATCGCACTACTGAAAAGGTGAGACAAACACACAACAAAACATTCTCCCTTGTCTCCATTGGCAAACTCGTGACACGCAAACCCTCCAATAACGACGAAAGAAGCAACTGCTGTGGAGCATTGTCAAACCTGCTTAAACCACGCGCATTACGAACACAAATTGTATACTCTCTTACATTTTCGCTAGTGGTGCGGGTTTCTCTTGTTCCAATCACAAAGGAACCAGCGGGTATGCAAGATTACGAGGAAGACGACGAGTTCGACCTAGCGGCTTTTGACGAGGCGGAAGAATTCGAGCAACTGAACAAAGAGCTTCAAGACAACGACGACTACGACACTGATAACGAGGACGGGGGCTTGCGTAACGACGACTTCCTCGCATCCGTTAAAGTAAAGCGGCTGGGAGCTGTGACCTCTGGCCCATTCACAGAACGCGAGATCAGTGAAGTGAGCAGACTCCTGAGAGCAGTGCTGCTACAGGCTCAGAGGAGCGTTGCAATTTTCAGTGTGGAGGGGAAGAAATATCCCAGCAGTGCCACCCCTTTCTTGCACGTGAGAGTGGCTTCGATTGAGGAAGCAAGGGTGCTAATCGAACACGCGGTGATCGTGGCAGACAATCAGGATTTTCTCATCACCCCTAAAAGCAGCAAACTCACAAGCATTACTCTGGGATTCAAAGCAGTCAGGTCCGGGAAACAGCCAAAACTCCAGCACATTCTCTCTCACATTAAAGCCTCGCCATTCTCCAGGTTCATTAAGGAAATTACTTTCCAGCAGACTTTCACAGTTCACACCAGGGCACGCGGAAGTAAAAAACGTTCAAGACTGGTCAGACAGATCTTTGTTCTCTTGAAGAGTGGCCTGGGCCGCCATCCTGAACCTGCGAGGATCGACAAGAAAAACAAAGAGCACGCCCTGTACGCACTTCCATTGGAGTACCACTGGTCTGGCCTCGGAACAGTGTTCATCTCAAAGTGCTCAGCATTAATTTGTCGTGAGTGTGAGGGGAAATCGGCCAACGGTCACAGCACAAAGAATTGCCCCGTGAGGATTTACGGTGAGCACATCTCGGCAGCACCAGAAGCCCAGACAGCTGCCCAGACAGTCCCAGCCGCGGCACAGCCAGAGCAGGGGACATTCCCACCAGGATTTGCAGAGGGAACCGACCAGAGCACAGGTGCCCATACAGTGGCAAGGCCAGCAACTCAGAGGCACGGGGGGCATCCACCAAACTGCAACTGCACAGCCTGCAAAAAAGGTATAAGACTCTCTCATTCTGCTTGTTGCATCAACGCCTGTTGCATTACCTTTAAGCTTTTATGCCGTGTTAAGTACTTTTGTGATCGGAAACTATTTGCTTCTACCCAGGGAAAAAGAGATCTCTCTCCCAAATCAAGCCGTCACCGAGCCCTGGTGATCGCAAGAAAAACATCGGAAAGGACAGAGCAGAACTTCTCAGCAAAATTGCACAGGAAGAAGGTGAACAAGGCTACAATTCAAGCAATTGCAATATCTTTATGGCAGGAAAGATTGACCAGTAAATTAACAGGTTGAGCAACAGCTCCTCCAAATAGTTACTTCAAGTTAGAACAGCCTCCAAATGGGCAATATTCAAGTCTTATACTTTCAAGGCGCGCAGTTCATATTCTCTAATTGATCTGTCCCATGTCGGCTGGCATATCATCATCTGCCACCTAAACAAATCCTAATCAGAGAATCTGCATTTGGACAATCCTAATCAAGACAGTTGATTTCATTGTCCCTTGCTGATCTTTGCTTTCTTCCTACGAGGAGCCACGTCAAGCCCTTCTTCTTCATCACTGTCACTTCTTATGGAGTACTTCAATTGAGTTATATACTCATGTGTCCAACATCTCGGATATTTCCTAGGTTGCCTCTTCGTCTCTTCAGACACCCCAGCCTTATTCTCACCCATTGAAGTCAATCCAGTATCTGACCCATAAGGTTTCTTCGGTGGTGCATGAACAGTCTCCACCACAGGGGCTGGGGCATCCTCAGATATGGCCTCAGACTCCTGCTCGGTGATAGGCGGATCCTCTGGCTGAACAGGTGAGGTCGGGGATGTGCCCTTTGGCACCCAGATAAGTTCACCCTTCTCATCCATGATCAATTGCAGTCCCAGTCTCTTCAACCTTCGAGCTTCAGCTTGTTCTTCAGCATCGTCAGCTACCAAGTCATCGAACTCGCTGACGTCATCCTCGGTGTCATCATATTCAGGCGAAGTTGGCTCCCATTTCGGACTGGCAGTGTTCATGTCATATATGACACCCGCGTCATCTTTGTCATCCGAATCTGGTAGCTTCTCCTTACTGTTAGTGACACCTGCGTCATCATTGTCATCAGAATCTGGTAACTTCTCCTTACTCCAGGACACAGCGCCTGTACCCGAATCTTCACTGTTCGTAGACGCTGAGTGTGTAGGCTTACGCCCCTTGTAGGGAATTCCATGATATTCGTCATCGTCAATCACAATCGTCGGATTCCAGTACGCGATCCCAACGCGGCTGATCGGTAATGAGAATGGCGCTACCGGCGCCTTCAACTGAGTGGCGTCTTCTAGAAACCAGCCGCCCCCCCTATTACGCTCCCAGCGGCGTAGCGCACCAGAAGGGTGTACGATAATATGCTGCCAGCTATAATCAAGTCCAGGCTTTCGCTCCCCATAGTACGATGTCAATGGCTCGGGAGTCCCCTTCCGAGCCCATTGCCATCTCACTGCCCCAGTATGCATAAATACAATATGCCAATCGAATGGCTTGGCCGGGCTATTGTTCCCTGGCACAACTCCTCCCCTCTTAGCTTGTTAGTACAAAGAGATGATAACTCGGAGTCATTTGTACAGCAGCTAAGATCCAGACACAGATCAGCCATGCGTATGGATACATGATATGCTTTTCTGATCGAACAGGTGCTCGAAGAGTTGACGAAGCAATCCAGCGGGCAGAGGGTATACAGCAGTGGAAACTCCCGCTCCTTGTTGCCCTGGATGAGGTCCCAGTTGCGCAGTTTCCGGATGTGATCCCAGAGTCTGTTGGTGAAGACAAGGAGTATCCATCGTGCAGTACCGTAGATCCACTGGAGGAGGCGACTGCGTCCAGATGCAAGTAGGCTTGCGATAGCCAGTACCATACATACAATAAGAGCAATACAACGGGGTAGGTAACCGGCGAACTACGGGTCGAAATCGCAGCGCAAAGGGAAACCTGCCCATCGGATTTTCCATAAACCAATGCTGGGGTTTGAGAAAGTCAAAAATTTGGAGCGTTCGGCGTACACAAGCATCAGCCTGTCGCAGTTGTCGCACCCCAGTGGTCTTAGCCTGACTGTATTCGGTGCACGGTGGACTAGCCCAGATGACGTCAAAGTAACCAGGTGCGTAACGCTTGAAGTCCCAGTCCTGAACCTTCTCAGCGTAGGTAGGTTGCCAGCGAGGATCATGATCGACAGTGACCACAGTGCTCTTCGGATAACATGACATGAAACTTCTCTCCACACTTCCTGTACCACTGAAAAGGACTAGTAGTCGCAACTCGCGTGTCGAGACCCCAGAGCCCAGAAGAGCTAGATGCGTCACAAAGGCGTCAGTGGAGCGACAGTATTGTTCCCAAGGTAGGCAGTTGTCCAGAGAAGTGAGTTTTCCTTCATCAGAGGTGTCCAGGAAAGTTAAAGCTCCGACGCGTTCCCGCCTTTGCTTCCGCTGCATTCTGACCTCCTGTAAGGCTTTTTCCCGGGCTTGTCCTTCTCGTGATAGTCTCAGTTGTTCGAACTCCGTGAGCTGTTCGAGTTCACCCCGTAGTTCAACGACTCACGGGTCTTCCAGGAGTCATGAGCATTAGAGTACCCAGTCCAGCGAACCAGAAATTCTTCTACTTCCTTGCCTCCTTTCATAGGTTTCACTCTTCGAGCCAGAATCTTAGACACATGGGTCTGGGATTGTCCATCCACGAGAACCTTGGCAGGAGTAGGTATTTGGCGACGCAGCGCAAAGGCTTCATCCGCGGTGCGGTATTCCTTGAGGCGATGCTGCGCAAAAACATCGTGGATACGCCATTTAGGGGGTAACTTGAGCCGGTAAGCCACCGGAGCACCTCTGTCAATTTCGGGTAGCTCTCGCTGCTGGTCGCTGAAGAACCTCTCGGTGATGGGTAAGGGCCCGTGCCGGCGAGGTCCCAGCTTCCTGAAGGATTCGCGGTTCATGATATTTTCCGTGAGATGCTTGGCATCTACCCAGACCAAGTCTCCCAACTGAAAGGATTTGGCGGTGTGACGCTGGTCAAACTGATGTCGCTGGCGGTGCTGTGCCAGTTCTAGCTTAGTGCGGGCGTCCTCTAGTTGAGCCGCGAATTTACTAGCCATCTCGTGTGCCGTACCTTCTCCACCCTTACGCTTGGAGTGTTGTCCAGCAGCCGCTTGCAGGAACAAGTCAAGTTGCGACATAGGCGAGTGCCCCAAGACCAACTCAAACGGGGTAAAGCCGGTTACATCGCTCCGCGTATCGTTTATGGCGAACTCTACGTTGGCACACCACAAATCCTAGTCCTCTGGATTGCTGCCTACGAAGGACCTTAGCATGTCTTCTACCACGCGGTTGGTATGTTCAGCTTGTCCGTCCGAACGAGGGTTGTAAGGCGTGGTGGAGGCCACTTTAGTTCCCATAAGTCTCATCAATTCCTTCCACATAGCATCCTGAAAACGAGGGTCGCGGTCAGAGACAATCTTCATAGGGGTGCCATGTAGTTTCCAGATGTGGTCGAAGTAGATTCGAGCGATAACCTCAGAGGAGCTGTCCTGGAAGTTCAACGGGATGATGTGAACCATTTTGCTAAGCTTACATGTGAAAGTAGCAAAGGCATCGTGATTCCGCGCCGTGACTGGCAGTCCAGTAACAAAGTCCACACTGACCACTTGCCATAGTCGCGTAGGAATAGTGTGTGGGTTCAGCAATCCATCCGGGTAGGAATTTCTCGGTCGCACCGCTTGACAGATAGTGCAAGATGAAACCCAGCGTCCCACATCTTCTGCTGCCCCTTTCCACCAGAAGCGTCGCAGTACTCGTTCCAGAGTTTTGTCCCTGCCCTCGTGTCCAGCTGAAACAGATGCATGCGCCTCTTGCAGCACTACCTCACGGAGGGGTGAATCTTCTCCCAGTACCAACTGATAGCGCCCAGCGCTCACCCTCCACAACACATCTCCCACTACGCAGAAGTCACGAGTGCGTTGATGCGGAGCTTCTTGGATTTCCTTCCTTAAAGTCTGAAGGGGACCAGGTCGCCCATATTCCGCTTGCAGCGCTTTGAGGAACTGGCCTCCTGATATCTGCTGATGCAGGTCTCGAACGCTGGCCGCTTCTCCAGTACGCACGATAGGAGGGGGGGAACTCGTTTTCCTTTCCCGCTTGACACGCTGTCGAGCTGGCGGGGCGTACACCACTAACAGGGGCCAAGGCAGATCCAGAAGGGCTCCATCCGGGGCGGCGAACATCTGCACAGGTTCTCCTTGAGCGTCATGGGTAGGAATAATGTACTCCACTCTCATTCCCGCAGATCTGAACAACTGCCGCCACTGTGGCATGCGAGATTGAAAGTCAGGAAGGACGAAGAGAGCTGAAGTATTCTCAGGGTCCAGACGCCATTCTTCCACATATTTCCTCAGTACGGCCTCGATGGTCAAATGGTTGGAGGAGAAGGGAGGATTACACCAGACGTTCAACCCTCGCCAGTTTTCCTTCAAGCAGTCCGTCCAGTAGCGGTTGACCTGACGATTCTTTCCTCCCAAGTCGCAACAGGCGTCCACCTCGAAGGGTCCATATTCTTGACTCAAGAAGTCGAACATGTCCGCCCGGAACTTCCAGTCCTGTCGATCGCTGGGCTCCAAGAGTCTGGTTGAAGCCTCGCTGCACTTCGGCGTTGCTGAGAAATCAACAGGGGTCTTCCTGGGAGAAGGGGGTGAGGATGCTGTCAGTTTGCCAGAGCGCGTCTGAACTGCCAGGGTGGCTTTCTCGTACCCAGTTTCGGCCAGCTGCAGGGTATGTAAGGCGTCCATCCAGAGTTGAGGGGAGTCCATCCAGGTGAGAGTCCCACTGTACGCGAGGACTGGTTCAGGCTCTTTGGTCTTGGCGCTGTTGGACTTGGGCTCCTTCAACTTGTTGGGATCTACCACTCCCAGGGGCGCGCGTCCTTGGCGGGACTCTTTACCAGCTGCAGGTCGAAACTTGCTGGCAGTGTCTGCGGCCGAGGGAGGTCGTTGCGGTTTCCCAGTAACCGGATGCACAAAGCCAGCCTCTACCAGTCCTTCTCTCGCGGAAATTTCCTTGTAGTCGGGTCGCCTGGACAGAGCGTCTGGAACCCAGAGTAGCGCCCCAGGGATGTATTCCATCTCGGGTACCCCTACCTCCACTAGATCCATGTACCATCGGGCTTGGCGTCGGCTGAGAGGTTGTCCGGGTGCCATTAACCAGACTAGGGGCTTGTGGTCACCCTGCAATTGGAACTCAGTCCAGATGAGGTAGTGTCGCCAAGTTTGCGTAGTGCAGTGATGGAGAGCGCAGAGTTCTCTTTCGCCAGCATGGTAGTTCTGCTCGGCTCCATTAAACTGTCTGCTCTCAAAGGCGATAGGTTGCAATCCATTTCCTACGTCTTGCATCAGTACTCCCCCTAGTGCCACTCCACTGGCGTCAGTTTGTACCACGAAAGGATGCCGTCCTTCGGCCGCCGCTTTCATATCGGGTAGCGCCAGAGTGGGTGAAGAACATAGCGCCTTCTTAATCTCCTCGAAGGCCCAACGCTGCATGGGTCCCCATAGCCAAGCGACATCCCCTTTGGTGAGCTGAGTCAAAGGTTGTGCTACTTCAGAGAAGCCCAGCATGTACCGCCGGTAGTACCCAGCCAACCCCAAAAATTGGCGCACATGCGTGGCGTTTTCCAGAGCGGGCCAGTCCCTGATGGCGGCCAGCTTGTCATGTTGAGGTTGACTTCCTTCCCGTGAGATCACGTGCCCCAGAAAGCGTATCTGGGTCTGCAATAGTTGACACTTAGACTCTTTGAGGTAGATACCCTGGTTCTCACAGACTTCGAGAAATTGCTGGAGATGGGAAAGATGCTCCTCCAAGGTGTTGCTGAAGAGGATACAATCGTCCAGGAATATTCTTACAAAAGGAAGATGTCCCAGAGCGCGCTGCATGCGTCTCTGATAGCAGGAAGGACTGTTGGTCAACCCCATGGGCATCACCAACCACTCATACGAGCCATAGGGAGAAGTGAACGCCGTCTTTTCCACATCCTCCGACGCCATAGCCATCTGCCAGAATCCATCGACCGCATCGAAGGAGGAGAAGTACTTGGCCCCATGCATGGAGTCGAACAACTGCTGAATGTCGGGAAGTGGATATTTGTCCTTGACAGTCAGGCTGTTGATGGCTCGGAAGTCGCAGACCATTCTGAGTACTTCAGGTTTCCCAGGCTTGGGAACCTTCAGCACTGGTGCAGCGAACGGACTTGAGGAAGGTCTGATGTAGCCCTTGCTCAGGAGTTCATCCAGGCGTTCTCGCAATTGAGTCAGCTCCACCATGGACATCTTGTAGGGCCTCTTAGCGGGCGCGATGCCATTCCATCCTTCTTGCAGTCTCACGTGGGCCACTTCATCTTTTCGCAGGGCGTCAAAGTTGGGCAGCGCTTCGCGAATTACTCGAGGTGAAAAGGACTCGATCAGCTTCTGAAACTTCTTTCTCCACTCGGGGAGATTGAAGGGTCCTCCAAATTCTCGCTGGTGGCCACCGCTGATAACATCGAAGTCCCTACCAGAGGTGTCGCATAGGCCACTAAGATGTCGTGGGGTGTCGCGGCACTGTCCATTCCCGCATATCTGCGCCGATAGGCTTTGATCTCCTTGGTCGCTTGAGCCGCTGATAACATTACCATCGGTTCCAGAGCCATCGCGGTTCTCTCGCCTTTGCGTGTAGAGCTACGCCCTGGCGAACATCCCCGTATCCGCACGGATTTGCCATGCTGGCGAAACTTGACTGATCCCCACCCATCATAGTCCAGCGTGACCGGCGAGAGGTGTCTCAACCACCTTCCTCCGAGTACAATGTCCACCTTGATGCCCAAAGGAAGTACTCGCATCTTGATGACCTCGGAGTAAGTCCCCTCGGAAGTCTCGGCGGTCAGCTTGCCGTAAGCGACTTGCGCAGAGGTCTGCACTGACCCATCCGCGAGGGTAACGTTCAGCGGCATCCCATTAGCGCGAACTGTGAGGTTCAACCTCTTGACGCACTCACTGGAGATGAATTCATCCGAGGCACCCGAATCCACCAGCACGCGCACTCGCTGTCCCTTCAGCAAGGCCCAGAACACCAATAGCAGCGTTCCCTCTTTGTCCCGAATCGCAGTCAGCTGACTGTCCTGGTTCCACATTACTTGACCATCGCGTCGCAGATGTGCACAGATGGCTGCTCGCACTGGGTGATGCAAAGGTACGCGCTGCTTAGACCGGATAGGTCTTGTGCGCGGTGGTGCAGGCTGCGAACGAGGATCCGGACCAAAGTACCATCCACCTTCCAGGTCGCGATCTGCTTGTAGCTGCCGCTCCTTAGCGCGTCGCTCTTGTCCCTGAGCGCGTCGTCTGGCGCGGCTCTGCGTGCGGCTTTCCAGAGGGTAAGAGCGAAGAGGTTGGATGGACATCTTCTCCTCCTCCTCCTCCCCAGCGCTGTCTTCTGGTTCGGACTTTTGAGTGAACGAGGGGGGTTCTTCTTCCCGCGGTGCCGCCTGGGCGTTGGTGACGTTCGCTGGTGCTGCCACTGCTTCATTACCTTCCAGGATCGGCCGCAGACGATGGAGTTGCTGTTTCTGAATGGTCAGTAGCAGTTCCAGGTGGGTTTCCTCCTGGATGGTTTTCAGGGGAGTCGGCTCCACTCCTTCTGTCACCGTTGTCAGCACACTTGGATTGTTCTCCGATCTGGCGGCGGCCAGCTGTCGCTCCATCAACTGCTGCGTGAAGTTGAGCGACCGCTGGGAGTCCTCGAGGTCAGAAATGTCCCCAGAAGTTGCGGGCTGAGAACTGGATGGAGATAAGGTCAAATCCAGAGTTGTCGTGGGATTCGCATCTGATGGTTCCGCTGAGTCCAGGGAGAGTGAATCACCACTTGCTGTTGAGGGTAGAGCCAGGTGAGCAGCCTCCTCCGCCGCTTCCCTTTCTCGCTGGTTCCATTGGTGCACCCTGTATAGACTGCACCATGCGTCTGGAATTTCTACATCTCCACCAGAACCTGGGATAGTACCGCACTCGGTCTCCAGAGATAGCTGAACTGCTCCTTCGGTTATCGTTAGGTCAGGGGTGACCTTCCCATGCCATCTGTACCAGCGGCGGCGATATCTGCGCCACCCTTCTGGTACCCATGCATTTCTCCATTTCTCATTCTCCTATACCAGCGCTGCCGCGGCCATGTGCTCCGGGTGCGTCATCTCTCTCCAAGCACGCGTGCGATCCGCCAGTGACTCTGCTCGAAGTCCTGGTGGTTCATCTCCCCGCCTCGTAACCTCTGCCTCATGCTGCAGTCGGTCTCGTACCGTCTTCGGAGTTCTGCTGCGAGGTTTTCCAGTGCGCTTGCGCGCTGCACTCGTAGTGCTCTCTGCGCTTAAGGACGCCCTCTCTGCCAAGGCTGGACACGCTGCTGGTCGAGACGTCGAAGGAAACACCTCAGGTCGAAGTTTAAAAGGTGGGGGTTCTGAAGCTGGGCCAGTTTTTGAAGTTCCACCCCCTTCCTCCCCACTGTCGTCCAGAGGGTGTGAAACCGCGGGTAGCGTTACATCCTCAATCCGCTGCCTCAAGGCTCGCATACGCTCCACCGGAGCTTTTCTCGGTACCCGCGGTCGAGGAGTGTTCCGCCAGGGGGTGTTGAGTGGGTTGAAGGTCCACTGGGGCTCCTCTTCCTGACCATCATCCTCATCCAGTGCTGCCAGTACTGATGCCTCAGGGTTAGGGTTAGGGTTAGGGTTAGGGTTAGGGTTAGGGTTAGGGTCTGTGGGGTC
>LGRX02003276.1:0-26790 GCA_001247695.2 Cymbomonas tetramitiformis
TGTTATCCATCCACCAGAGCAATGGCTCTAGCCTCGGCATAGCCAGGTGACAGGTGAGAACCTATATAATCCACCCACCAGAGCAGTGGCTCTAGCCTCGGCATAGCCAGGCGACAGGTGAGAACCTGTATAATCCATCCACCAGAGCAGTGGCTCTAGCCTCGGCATAGCCAGGCGACAGGTGAGAACCTGTATAATCCATCCACCAGAGTAGTGGCTCTAGCCTCGGCATAGCCAGGCGACAGGTGAGAACCTGTATAATCCATCCACCCGAGCAGTGGCTCTAGCCTCGGCATAGCCAGGCGACAGGTGAGAACCCGTATAATCCATCCACCAGAGCAGTGGCTCTAGCCTCGGACAGGTGAGAACCTGTATAATCCATCCACCAGAGCAGTGGCTCTAGCCTCGGCATAGCCAGGCGACAGATGGGAACCTGTATAATCCATCCACCAGAGCAGTGGCTCTAGCCTCGGCATAGCCAGGCGACAGATGGGAACCTGTATAATCCATCCACCAGAGCAGTGGCTCTAGCCTTGGCATGACCGGGCGGCAGTTGGAGATCTGGATAAAAGCTCTGCGCATCCCGAGGAGGCGGTAGAGGTTTAAAACCTTTCCTCCGGGCAGGCATCCCGAGAACCGCCGGGTAATTGGCAAACCTATTGTCATCACCTGTGGTGTGCCGTTTTGGAAGGTTTGAAACCTTGGGCGTAGTAATGGATGTAAGATCTCGAGCCTTGGGGGAGCCTGGTAGTGCAGATGGCAGACCGGTGAGAGGCCGACCCTTGTGCTTAAGAGGCTGAACTCCTTACTGCGGTGTGTGTCATGGGAAGTGTAATGTCATCCCAGACGACAGGCGGCTGAGACCTGTATAATCATCCTGAGCAACAGTAGAAGATCTGTATAAAAACTTCACCGGTCCGACGTGGTCAGCGTGGACGTGACCTTCCCTAAGGGGGGGGAGGGGGGGGGTTGTGCTAGGAGGCAAGCACAAGAGCCAGAGACGCAAGTAAAAGGGCTAAGAAAACGGCTAAGTACAAAAAGCAACTACAACTATAAAAAGTACTCAGTACGGAGTACAGTAGGACCGATCTGAATGATGTTGGTGTGAGGTGCCTAGATCGCTGTACGGAGTACTTAGTACAGTTGAGTTCCGAGTTGAGTTTCATGATGCTTAAGAACTCTATGGCAGCCAGCTTCGGAGATGAGAACTGAACTGAAAAGTAACATAAAAGTAAGAAACTGTAACCGCTGTATATTGTGTAATGAAAGCATACACTGAAAGCATACTAGGAAGAATTACGAAACCGAATTCCGAATAGTGGACCAACCGTAGTATCGAAAACATACCTCGTGCGGCCGTTTAATAAGTAGATACAAGATAAGTCCGAAACCGTAAAGAAGAGGAAAAGCAAGGGTGTAGACTCCCACAGTTTAGACTGATGGGGGACCATGCTCCACTGAAGTGGCTGTTTGCACCTGGACGTGAGCTCAGCCGACGACAGGCCAGGTGGTATGAAGATCTGGTGGAAGTAGGAGTGCATGCAATGGAGCACGTGCCAGGACGCACACTGGTGGTACCGGACGCTGCCTCACGGCGACCGGACTATGTGCAGGCGACGGCGCGAGAAGGGCTTAAGGAAGCAGGGTATGTGGACCCGAGCACCGACCAGCCAGTATCTGCAGAGGAGGGCAGAAGAGCAGCGGGAGCTAAAGGGAAACCAGAGGAAGAGGAGAACGTGGTGGCTGGCCTGAAGAAGGTTGTAGAGGAGGAGGATCCCACTTCACCTTTGGACTTGGAGCTCAGCTCGTCGGATGAGGAGGAAGATGAGTACCCACCGGTCAGTGTGCCCAAAGTAACCGGTAAGCTAACTCAGCTGAACGGTCTCTGGTGGGCAGAAACACCGGACTTATGGCTGGACGCTATGGTCACAGTGGAAAGGATGGCTGCGCTACCAGCAATGGCGGGAGTCCAGACACGAGCTCAGAATGAGCAGCAGCCAGCAGAGAAGCAGCAGTCAGCAGCGGAGCAGCAGCAGTCCACGCCAAGGATGCAACCTGGGGAACCCCTGGTAGACAATCAGGACTGGAAGCTAATTCCGTCCGAGTTCCGTCGACTACAAGCCAAGTACGCGCGAGTGTTGGGCGGCCGGTTCCAGGTGGACGCAAGCTGCGATCTCATGGGGCAGAACCGGCAGGTGGACACTTTCTGGACAGACTGCCTGAATGAACAGTGGAGGGGTCGTGTGGTGTGGTGTAACCCACCCTTCTCGGATTCCAAGGTGAGTATTGCAGACATCCTAAGGCACTACGCTTCAGAGGCCCGGCACGCCCCCCAGAGCACAGCCGCGCTGTTCCTGCTGCCTGAATTTCCGCAGGCTGACTGGCGGCCCTTGCTGCGAGAATATGGGATGGAGATCGTGGAGACCATACCTCGCGTGAACGAGCAAGGTGAGCCCAACCGAATGTTCATCTCTCCTGGTGAAGAGAGGGGGCACCGCACAGCCTTACAGGAGTTGCCCATCCCATGGCCCGTCTTGGTGGTATTGGCCAAACCACGGCGTAAGCACTTCGACGAGATCACAGCTCCGAGAGAAAGACCTTCAGCATCACCAGCAGTGACTCTCAAGGGAGCCGCAGCAAAGATCAGGGACCAGGCAGGTGTGGTGGAACCGGGAATGTTTCTGCGTGCCTTACGGGCAGAACACAGGCGCAGTGAGTACCTATCAGCCCTGAAGCAGGAATTACTGGCCACACAGCACCACCGCACCGAGCATTTTCGGCTGGTAAGTAACATCATCTGGAGAGTGGCGGAAGGACGCTATCAGGTGGTGTTAGCTCCCGACTCCCCTCTGAGAGAGCTGGTCTTGAGGGAAGCTCACGAAGCACCTGCAGCAGGTCATACAGGGAGGGACAAAACCTTGGACAGAGTCAGACGGCGATTCTGGTGGCCGCGAATGGACCTGGACGTAGCTGAATGGGTGAAGACTTGCGTAACCTGTCAGCAAACCCAGCCGCGCCAAGGATACCCAGCAGGCTTGTTGCAGCCCCACACTGTGCCCAACCGGTTGTGGGAAGTGGTAAGCATAGACTTCGTCACTGGTCTCCCCACGACAGAGAGGGGTGTGAATGCCTTCGCCACATTTACATGTAAACTGAGTAAGATGGTGCACGTGGTCCCTATGACGTATAACGACAGTTCAGCAGAGGTGGTGACCAGGTTGTTCATGGATGCAGTGTGGCGACTGCACGGGGCTCCGATGAAGATTGTGTGCGACCGGGATCCGCGCTTTCGAGATGCCCTGACACAGGAGTTCATGCGATTGATGGGCGTAAAGGTAGCCAGCACCACCCCTTATCACCCGCAGAGTGATGGCCAGGCTGAGCGTAGTAACCACACCGTGGAGCGCATGCTGCGTTGCTATGTAGCGGAGAACCAGGAGGACTGGGACCTGTGGGTGGCTCCAGTGGAGTACGCCATCAATGACTCCAAGTCAGCAGTAACAGGGTTCTCACCATTCGAGCTGGTGTACGGACACGCGCCAGCAACCCAGCTGGATCTCTTCATGGACGCAGCACTGGAGGGAGGCGCAAAGAGGAGAAAGGGAGGACGCACGGCAGCGGACAAGCAAGGCACAGCGCATCAGTTGGCCAAGCAGTTCGCGCAGCAGCTGCAGGCGGCACGGGTGGGTTTGCAAATGGCTCAGCAGCGCATGATGATGGAGCAGTTTGATGCACGGCACCGGCTCCAGCAGTATAAAGTGAATGATCAGGTGTGGGTGGATGGACAACACTTGACGTTGCCAGGTGACAGGGGCCTGAAGCCCAAGTTGCGCAAATTGCGTCACGGACCTCTGCGAGTGGTAGAATGTTTGTACAGCGACCGGCAGCAGGAGTTACCAGAGCAGGACCGAGGAGCCCCGTCAGCATACAGACTGGAGTTGCCTGTGCACTGGAAGGTACATGACACATTCACCGCAGACAGGCTCAGTCCAGTACAGTCAGGTGCAAGTCACTTTGTCAGCAGACGAGAAGAGATGGTACCGCGCCACCAGTAATGGTAGAAGGGCAAAGGGAGCGCGAGGTAGAGCGCATCATCCGCACACGCTTCAGGAAGCTAGGCGGGAAGACTGGCGGGTCAGTGCAGGAGTGGTTGACCAAGTGGAAAGGATTGCCGCACAGTCACAGTCAGTGGCGAACCAGAGAGGACCTGGAGGGCAAGGGAGGCAGGCTGGAGCCTTTGAGAGCCTTTGAGGCCGATGAGGATAAACAGAGGAAAGCCCCAGAAAAGAGGCGTAGGGAGACGCACGGCCAGCAGCAGGAGCAGAGGGCTCAGCTCATGGCAATGAGGGCCCCCACCCCGAAGGTTTACAGTAGGGGTGCCAATCAGGTCTACCAGCCGCATCTCACGACGGTACAGCATCCTGTGAGGATCCTGGTCCTCTTCTGTGGGACTGGGTCTGTAGAACAGCAGTTCCAGCGGCAATTCGACGGCTGCGAAGTGGTGACGGTGGATATTCTTCCTAAGTGGCAAGCAACATGCACCGAGGACATTCTCCACTGGAACTACAGGCTGTACCCCCGGCACCATTTCGACGTGATCTGGGCGAGCCCACCATGTAAGGAGTACAGCAAGGCCAAGACTAGGGGAGTACCGGACCTGGAGTTGGCTGATCGGCGAGTGAAGCGTACCCGGCAGATCATTGAGTACTACGATCCAGCATACTGCTTCATTGAGAACCCGGCTGGAGACGCACTGCGAGGGCTGCACACGCGATCCGTGATGAAGGGTTTGCCCGATCCTCACCCAGTCTCTTACTGTAGGTATGGGACGCCCTGCATGAAACCTACACATATCTGGACGAATGCCCTGTTACCCATACCCCTGCTGCAGTGTACCCAAGCAACACCATGTCCCGCGAGAGCTGTGCTGGGAAAACACGAGAACACAGTGCAGGAAGGAGTTTCGGCGTCCAGAACACGAGGCATGGGGTCAGCCCAAGCAGTATACGCGATCCCACGTACCTTGTTGCACCACCTGTTCTGTGGGCTGAAGTTGGGAAAGCGCATGAGCGAGGAAAGCGCAGCAGCAGCCATGGACCTCATCGCCACTTTGACAGCGCAGACGGACGAGATCCCGATGCAGGAACAAGATACTGGGGTCTAAAACCCTCAGGGCGCAAAGCAGCGCAAGACCCGCAGAGCGAGAGGAGTACCAAGGCTACAGAACCGTTTAAGCGTTGGCAGCGTAATTCGGGGATGGGGCTTCGGGAAACCTCCAGCGCGGAAGGGGACTCAGACCCAAGGACTGGGGGGCACGGGACCCAAGAACCCGGGGCTTAGAAGCCAGGGGGACTCAGACCCAAGGACTGAGGGGCACGGGACCCGAGAACCCGAGGCTTAGAAGCCAGCATCACTGTGCATGTTTGTTGATCCCCAGACAATGTAAATACAGGCGAACACTAAACGCTAGCGAGGACGTAAGCGCGCGCCTAAAAGGGGGGGAGAGTTGTGCTAGGGTAAGTCACGAGACAGAATGACAGCGTGTCAGAATGACGAGTGACGGGTACTATGACAGTCACCAATGACAGGCTTTATATGACCAGATGACGAAAGTGTCTGACAGAAATGACTGACAGAAATGCCTGACCCGAAAGTGAGTTTTGGTGGGAAAACCAGCAGTCAGAGAAATTGGAGGGAACGCTGGTAGACCTCCAATATTGCCGAGTCAGCACAGTTATAATTATTCAGAGTGATATGGAGTGGCCTGGAATGATTGATAATGAAACTGGGCTAGTCGGCAGATTCTATGATGTGACAGATCGAGTTCTCATGAAACATGATGGGGCCTGACAAGAGTCGACATCGAGTTATGTTCGAAAGTTCGAGATCTGAAAACCATGGCATAAGGCAGCCGAGCAGGCTGAATGAATCAGTTTGAAATTAGTTACTGTTAACAGCCACACCTGGTTGTTTGTAACTTCAATGTTAAAGAGTTAAAAGATCCGATTCATATATATCATGCTTACAGCAATATATCTCTTTGTAGGACTGAACTAGGTTCCCTGCATTGTACAAGAAGACCAATAGGCTCTTAGAGAGCCCCCCCGAACAGAAACTCTCGAGAAATGCCTCTAAAGTGGGGGGCGGGCTGTGGATGGACAAAATGCGGCGTTGACTTGTAGGACAAAAGGGGGTCCTAGTGGTGTGACTTCGGTTTTGATTTGCACAAGAATGATCTCGGGTGGATTTTAGGGACAATGGGGGAAGTTTGGAGTGTAAAGGCAAAAATCTACATGCGCCTTATTTACATGGCCGTAGGCACCACTGGAGGTGTGGTTTTGGCAGAGAGCCAGAGACCCTATACGTGTGAAATAGGGTTTAGGGTTTTTGACACGGTGAACACAAAGAGGCGCGTTTGCATGCACGCGTGATGCAAGAGCCAGTGCTCCCACTGTTAGATAGTAGAAGCTGGGACCCTATCTACAGTGCACTCCTAGGGACGGCGAGCACAGGTCATAGGAGGGTCTGGGATATAAACTCTGTGGATGAAGTATCCGAAGTAAATATAAACATAATTCATCAACATGCATGTACGTCTCTCCTTCCGTCCCCTCCCTTATCACAAGTGCAAATATCACAAGCGAAATAAAGGGTGTAACAGCTGGACCAATGAGACGTGTATACCCCAGCAAGATCTTGGACAATAATGCTTCTGACTTAATCTAACCTATTGAGTGTATCAAAAGCCAATATACCAAGAACTAATCGAAACCTCTATTCCGAAAGTCCATAACGCAGGCATGCAATTGTGTAAGAATGGGGAGTTCTCCGTCCTCTAATGGCATGCCATCTACACTTTCCTCGGCCTTGCCTGCGCACATACCTCGCACACATAAAATCATATTTGACGGAAAGCTTGTAGATCTTGGCCCTTGTAATCGCATCACAGACCTCTCATGTGATCTCATGAATGCCTTTTCTTGTTCATTCAGCTCCACATTATCAATGTCGCTCACTGATCTAATGTTCATGGTATATCACAACAATCACATATGTTTTTTTGCAATTATCACAAAAAGCCTGGAATATTCTGTCTGGTTTGTCATCGATGTTGCAGCCAGCGTACATTGGGCCTGAAAAGCAGCCTCTGTTCACAGTACTGTGATTCTTGTAATCGTTTTCCATCGATTTCTTTTGTTGTCACTTTCACTCAAAACTATCATAGTGTTCAGACGGCATCAGCGCGTCAAAAGCCATGACCTTCACATACCCTGGGATGAATGTGATGCTTGGCATTACCTGTAACTCCGTCTACTGCCCCTGCTTCCAAGCATTTTCGCACCAACTGCCGCCTATTAAAGTCCCACACGCCCGAATGGCATGAGGCACGCTGCCCAAGGCCAGCCCACCAACAACGCAATGGATGAAAGAAGCGTGCAAGAGCAAGGCAAGGCCGTGTCATGGTGCCATATACAATGTGTAAGATCGGCAAAGTGGATGCCATCATGGCCAGTAGGCATAACACGCCGTCGGTTACATACGCGCATTGGGGTGGCATGACCCCGGTGGCTCAGGAAAGGTGCAGCAACGGAGGATAAAGGGGTAATGAATGAAGTTTCGGCATGGATGATGGAGGGGAAACTGAACGAGACTAAAGAAGGGCATCGAAGCGCTCCCTGCCAAATCCAGGCATGACACAAGAGTGCAGAGTACGGCTGCATAAGAGCCCTTAGATCTGCCTCCAATGCAACAAACAGCCAAAGCAGACGACAAAGAGGCAGTGTCTGCCAGTAAGATACCACCGATGTGGCAATCCCCCCCCTCCCAAACACCTTTTGCATGCACTGCATATATGCATCTCGTTCAGTAGCTGTAAACTGACTGTGTCGTGCGAATGGCATTCCGAGTGGAGATGCGGTTCTCATGAACTTTGACAGAACAATGGCACTCACCCAGTAGGAGGGCTAATGAGAAGATCTCGTCCAGAAAGCACAGAGAGTGCGGTGGCAAGGCCATAAGCTCCCCTGTGAAGTTCCAATCGCCATCCAAAACCGAATCATATTCCATGCCTTACCGACTTTGAATCTTGACGGAATTCTCAGCCGGCAGAGCTTGGGGTATCACGGGTCCGCTGTGTCTCCGGAGACACAAGAATACCCAGCGCTAATCTGAGAGTGAGCATTGCATGTCTCTCCAGACAATTGCTTGAAGACACGTGCTCCCCCGTGCGGGTTGTGAGCCGCGGCCGGACTAGTCACGCTTTGAACTATGCGGAATTCATCTTTTGCATTTCGTCACCTATTGTAAATAAATGTACGAGTGCCGAGTATAAATATACGAGTGCTGAGTGTAAAAATACGAGTGTTGAGCCAAACAGGTGATCACCAATTGGAAGTCGTTGCAACGATAAGGTGAGTTGTTGATGTGATGCTTGCTCTCTGCGGCAGTTTTGAGGGGCACGCCACGGGAATGTGTTCGAACAACTTCCCCATTCCAATTTCATTGCCGCCGTCACCAATGCCGACGGTGGTGCCCTCCATTTCCGCTGTTCAAATTCCCATCTCCAAAAAAAGGCATCCGTAAATCCACACTGCTTTGTCAAAGAAGCTTCGTGAAAGATGTGTTTCAGAACACATGTTCTAAAACATGCATTGCGGAACACGCATTGTGAAACATGTTTTCGGAAGCTGCAAATAGGCGTTTTTTGTGTTTTCCCGGGAGAGTCAGAATGAGTAATCAACTGATGTCGAATACACACTGCTGTGCAACCCAATGCTCTGTCAGCTCGGTAACACAGATATGCGTATGCCATTGCGCGATATATGGCATCCACGAGCGTACTCTAGGCGCACCAAATATAAGATCAATCGGGGCGTTGAATGCTGACATGTCCGCTTGATGCATGTTGCGGTATGTACCTAGCCAACACCTTCCCGTACCTCCCACGATCTGAACAAACATGCCCCCAAAGGTAGTTCTGGAGGTTTGAAATGGAACAGAGAAAGGAGGGACCTCTTGCTTTAGCATTGCTTTGAAAGCCATCCAAAGGGTGCAGCACAGATGATTGCTCACTCGTATGGTCTAGGAACAATTGAACTCGAAGTGTTGAGCCGAAGCAAGCTTCAGCTCCTATTTGCAAGGGACATTTTTTGTTTCTCAGGTTCGAAATCAAGCTTGCGAGCAAACCCATAGAAGGTCGGTGTGTTGCTTTGCCGCACCGTCAGCAAGTATCCCAGCACGCTCCACCGATATCAAGGCATCCAACCTGTCACCAATGGCCGGATGGCGACCCGGTTTCAGTCGCGTACCCACCATGGCGAGACCTGGATGCTGCAAAAAGGATCGCAAAACGTTGGGCATAGCCAGTCCACACCATGTCACTTCCGAACGATACAGGCTACCTGAGCGCGGCACATTCCTTCAGCGCCGCTTCCTCTGCAGCTTCCCCCGACGGCAGCATCGGGAAGATCAAAACCTGATGGGAGCTCGAAATTGATCTTACCACTGCCTCCGAGCTACGCACACAAACCCCCTTCTCACACACTAAATGGCACGGGGCACGCTAACCAAGGCTAGGTCACCCCCTCCTCGGCGGCGAGAGCATGCGGGAGCAAGGCGCGTCCGCGGAAGGCTCCACTGACCTTGCGAAGCCCACGAAGCCAGTGCGTGCGTATAGTATCATACACCGAAGAACACGAGTGCTCATTTGCTGTCGCATCACTCTGTCCCGCAGCACGCACAAGAGCGCGATCGAACGGTATCACAGTGATACCACACCCACGCCTAAAAACGAACGGCGGCATGGCCTGGCACAGCTCGCAGGCACGAATCACTGCTGGATGCATCACAAACTTACCTCCGTTGAAACAGAGTGCGCAAGTTCTGGTGGCGTGCCCCCTGCCAGCTCACATCATGTGCATAGCCAGTATCGCTCGTATGCGTGACGAAACCAAAGGCGGGCACCGAAGTGCTCCCTGCTAAAACCAATGGGTGCCACAGTGTGTGGATGTGAGCCCCTGCTTCTGCTTGCGACAAACAACAGACGTAGGCTAGTCCGTGATTTCGACACAGAGGCAGTGCCTGACAGTGAGCCACAGGGAGGACCGCAACCTACGACCCACCTCCACCAGGCGGTCATCCCAGCTCATAGCAACGTCCCACCGCGCACTCAGATCAGTGAACACACGTGCCCCGGCAATAGCACGCGCACACTGAACGGCATGAGGCCCGCTGACAAAAGCCAGCCCTACATTATCAGAGGTGAAAGTGAGAAGCATACAGCCACAACGCGGGGCGTGACAAGATACCGCCGACACATACACCCCTAAACAAATGCAAAGCAGCATGGATAGATGTATGTATGTACCAATCGCAGCGAAACATGTGAGATTGCGCAACTTCACGCAACTCTACATGCTGAATCCCGGGGATCGGAGTGAGCAAATCCTGCCGGCATGCCCCCTGGTGGCTTCACAATCGATGAATGGAACCTGTTGGTCGAAGACTGCAAACCAATGGACGGACAATGGAAGATACACAAAAGCATCGACCAGAAGCGGGTGCGCCGAGGCGCTCCCCGCAGAAACCAAGAGAAAATGAGAGGCTGCCTCCCCACCCTGCCTCTCCTCGCAAAGAAAGCAGATGAGTCTGCTCGATTCCTCAAGAGGCGGTGCCCGCCAGAAAGGTACCACAGGGATCACAGCTGGGCTCATTGTCAACAACGAGTTCTCTGTTAAGAACGAGGTGCCATAGCCTCACATCCCAGTAAACGGGTCCCTGGTGAGTGTTACAACCATGGGACACTGGACAAGAAAGAGAGCAGCCATCAAACCAATCCAAGACGCTCCTGAAGAGGCAGTACCCGCCAGACAGCTACCACAGGCACAGCCACATCCCATCATCCACTTCCTACCAGCGTCCGTCCCCGTTCACATCAGCTGCATCCCTCCAACAAATTGCAATCTGCTGTCGTCCCCAATAACACGACGTGCCCCCCTAAAGGGCAGTGCCCGCCAGGTAGGCACCACAGGGACCGCCACACCCCATCATCCACATGCATCCCGTGGCCCGGAAAAGGAGGCACCCGACGAAGCCGAGCATCCAGAGACGAACCCGCGATGCTCCTCAAGAGGCAGTGCCCGCGTGAGAGAGGCGCCACAGGGACGCCCCGTCTACCACCGCCCACGTCCCCCAAGCGGCCACCCCCGTTCACAATCAAACTGAAAGGGCAAAGTGCTGGGCTACTTATCACGCTCCGAAATGTGGGAGTACAAACGCACTGAATGGCACGAGATCAGCCGACAAAAGCCAGCCCACCATCATCCCAGTGGATGTGAGAGGCAAATCAGGAGCAGGGCGGGGCCGTGACAAGATACCACCAACTCATACATATTCCCAACCCAGATGCAAAGCAGCATGGAAAGATGATACGATGTGACCGATCATCGCCCAACAATTGTTGGTCCCAGGGTTACGGAGTAAGCGGAGCCTGCTGGCATGCCCCCCAGTGGCTCACAGTCGATGGATGGGACCCTTTGGTCCATGGTACCGTCACCAGAGGAAGTCCAGACCCCCTCACACACATGCACATATTGTCAAGTTAGCCAGTGGGGAGCCCTCGGGAGCCGATCCAGCGCTGCACTGCAGGTGCCCCGCGGAAAGAAACTGAGGACGTTTATTCGGTATGCAGAGCTTCGAGCGGTACGAGCTGGTGGAAGGGCCAAAACTTTTGGGCCTCACCACTTGTCGGTTATGAACACGACTTCGTGCCCTAATGCTTGTAGTGCGTAGGCCACGGCAGCTGCTCCAGGCGGGCCGTCGGTCTCCGGAGCACCAGCGGAAAGTATGTAGAATCCGGTGGTGATGCCGACCTGAACATTTCGAGTGAAGGTGGCACATCAAGACAGCAGACTGAGAAGTCAAGCTTCCGACCACACGTCGTTGCGATCCCGTCCTCACAACGCAATGCAAGTGCTCGTCCATGACGGAAGGATGACCGACCAGGGCAAACGAGCTCGGCACCACCTACACTTTTTCAAGTGATGATCCGCTCTCGGCTTGCTGTAGATGCAACTCTTCCGAAGTGGGGAGTTTGATAAGAGGACCTTTGCGTGAGGGGGGAGTTGCTCGAGAAGGAACAGAGCGCTGTCTGTGATGTATGAAGGCGACAAGTGCGCTTGGAGTTCCGTCTGGAAACCAAGCGCCCAAAACGTCAGCAAGCGTTACAACGAACCACGCCCATTTGCTCAAAACGATTCGATGCATATTTGGACTGGTTCTTGATCGCAATTACACCCGCCCATTCCACTGAGCCGCTGAAGCCCCGGAATGCCAATCCTTTAGCTCTATGCAAACTCACCATACCGGTTAAGGCACATCCCTTAGATAAGCTCACTCCTCCATACACCAGCTACTCTATTCTCGGGTTTTCGTGCTTTCAGGTGGCAAGTTGAAAACAGGCTGATCTTGAAAAGGCAGATAAGCTTAGCGTGTGGTAAAACTAGGAAACACAACATACCATTCCTCTATGCTCCCCTTGCATTGTGATATCCTGGATGGCCTGCGCGGGCGTTGCAGGTTGCAAACGTGTTCAAATCGAGATCATGATGCCAGCGAGGGAGCCTATTGAGGAAATGAGGTTGGACCAAGAGATGCGCGCGCATGATCGAACACTGCACAAAGGTGCCGCGAAGTTCAAACTTGCATAACTTTTCACCTTTCCAAAGGCATACGACAGCGCAATCAGCAGGTATCTTTTCAAACACCTGACACGCTGTGTTTCAAGTATTTGCGGGCCTAACCTGCGATAGCTTGACAACATTATCAGGTACGTCAATAGGTTCCTGGAAAATTATCGCGAGAGAGGAAAAACCGCTGATCAGGTCCCCTCGATTCTTGATATCATACGACAGACGCTTTGTGTCTGGTGCCAGCCGCGAGGTGACGCGAGTACGCAAAAGCTCTGTGCAGGAGCTGGCGTGTGGGGGGAAGTTTTTACTGTTCCGCTATTGGCGACAAGATTTCACTGTCCCATTGGACATGAATATGTACCTATATAATGGTGACATGTCGAAAATACGTAGTGAAAGATATGCTTACCGAAATGGAAGAGGTGGCAAACCGCTGAGTATGGCGAGAATTATATGATCTTTGAGCCACGCTCATATACTGCTGAAGTAGCGGGGAACTAGGAACGCTTAGAACTTTACGACGTGACCGATAATGCTTGTGTGCACAGTGCACGTGTAGACCGGAAGCAGGTACTGCCATTTGCTTCTCCACCACACGCATCATCTCGGAAAAGAAAATTTCCTTTGTATTAAAAGTGTTCGAACTGTGCCTCAATTGTAACCGTCGCGTTAACGAGGAGCTTTTTTGCCTTCGGGAAATCCGAACCGGATCAGATCAGAAAACTGAACTCGAAGTCTCGAACTGACGATGACCATGACGCGATGTTTTCTTTAGGGGTGTTACATGTTTAGGGGCAAGGTCTCAGGCACAGCGCAATGCTGCTGATGCTGGGAAGTCCACAGATGGCATACGATGACTGCATGGGCCATGGCACGCTGACCGAGGAAACAAGATATATAGATACAAGGATATATAACCTCTGCTCCTTATGATTAGGAACCGGGCCAAATAGCTTTACCTACCTCTGCTCCTTATGATTTGGAACCTGGCCAAATTACCTTACTACCTCTAACCTTTATCGTCTTGGCATGAAGTGAATTACCG
Organism: Cymbomonas tetramitiformis; assembly: GCA_001247695.2. Classification (NCBI taxonomy): domain Eukaryota; kingdom Viridiplantae; phylum Chlorophyta; class Pyramimonadophyceae; order Pyramimonadales; family Pyramimonadaceae; genus Cymbomonas; species Cymbomonas tetramitiformis. The sequence goes on from LGRX02003276.1 coordinate 13,735, forward strand.
GTACCTTACCTTACTTACCCACCTCTGACCTTTATCGTCTTGGCATGAAGTAAATTACCTTACTTACTTACTTACCTTAGTCAATCAGCAGCAGCAGCAGCAGCAGCAGCAACAGCAAAAGCTCGAATCCCAACGGGCGATACAGTCGAATGTTCCATCTCACGATCGCCAGACGCTAACGATGACAGTGCCACAACAGTCGCGTGTATGTACCACGACGCCACCCACGCGTTATGGCATGGCATGCTGGGAAGCAAAAAGCGAAGCACTACCGGAATATCCTAGTTCAGCGACACATGAGCCAAGTCAGCGGTCATGGGATAGCGGACCTTCACCGCAGCGTAGAAGGTCGGGTCGAGTCGGGTGTAGAGGCTCAATTTCCTCGTGGCCTCGGTCGGCGTCCAGTCGGAAGCTCGGTTATCCCGCACCAAACGTTGTTCCTTAGCCAAGATCGGCTGCGGGTCAACGTTTGCGGGATAACGCAACGCGGCGTGCTCCTCCTGCTGCGACTCTCGTAGCGCCACCGGAACACAACCCTTGATGATGTCGACAAGGGCTCGCCTTCCATCTCGGTCAGTCGAAGAATCGGTACCAGTGAGCCAGACGTAGGCGTTGCTGTGCTTCTCCACCACGAGAGCCAGAACGTCGTACAAGAGGCCATTCACCTTGTTGACCACTGGAGCCAGAGGGTCGTCGAGGTCAAAGGCACACAGTTCCAGTCCGGCCGACTGAAACTCCGTACGCAGCTGCACCACCAGGTCGGACAGAAGGCCAGCGTCGTCCGTACCGCGGAAATGATGTTTCTTGTCACCAAGAATATCCTCACGGATACTCTTGGCCCAAGCCCGATGGAGTCGCGCTTTGTAGATCTCGTCGACGAGCTTGGACTGCTCCTGCAGGTAACGCCTGACGGCCACGTCCTCGTCTACGTTTGATGCAGGGTTGGGGGTAGGAACAAAAGGCGTGGCCGCTGTTGGTGTGTTCCGCACCCCGTCGATCAACCTCAAAGAGGCATCGATGTCACTGTCCCTCGTGAGGGACTTCTTAGATCTTGTCGTCATTCCCATTTCTAGAAACGCCTGAGGGGAGGCGGTACGCTGTAACACGTTTGGGTAGGGTCGCGGAGAAAATGTGACGTCACAGACACGGAAAGAGCGGTCGGGCCATGCTAGCGAGGGGCGAAGGAAGATGTCGTCGAAGTCAAAGGTGCCAAGGTCACCAGCCCAAAATACGGCAGCAGGCAGGATCAGAGCGAGCAGAAAACCGTGAATAATGAACATTGCGACGACGAAACCCAATCCAAGCCGGCACCCCATAGCTGCGGCTCAAGTCGCTCACCGCAAGCCGCTCATCTTATAATTCTCCACAAACGCCCAAACGCGCTAACGCGCACCACCTCTCCGAGCGGCCGTTTAGCCAATCATGGCCAAACTAGCAAGTGGAATAAAGCGTGGATGGGGCCACGACCTACCGGAATATCCTAGTTCACTAGATATCAGAGGGTCCCGAACTGTGTGGATAAACTGTGATAAGATAATAAACCCTAAGCTAGATATACCCGGAACGGTCTCACAACGGTCTCGGATACTAGCCTACCTGTGTGTCACAGCACGAACCTATAGATCAGTCAGCGGTCCAGTGTTGGTCCTAGGGGTCTGTCATAGGGGCCTGCACCGGGACTCCCAGTCAGGGCTGCCTATACAGATTCCAGCAAGCACTGTCGCGCACATGATCCTGCTGTCAGGGATATTACCGATGACATATGTGTCATAATGTGTCATACCTGTCATACATGTCATACCATGTCATGTCATGTCATGTCATATGTCATAATGACATACAGTCGTCGAGTATTGTCAGTACGGTCGACTATGACATGTACAGTCAGCATGTCTGTCATCCACCTAAGGTGAGTGACATCTGTCATCGAGAGGCCAAGTATATGGCATCGAGATGGCGAAGCAAGACAAGTCTTGAAGAACCGAAGTGTTCTGAGAAGACGCGTCTTCGCTTCAAGCATGAAATGAACAGCATGCGAGTATCAAAGGCTATATCGACCAGCCGATGCGGGTAGTTCACCCAGTGCCCTCGGGTTCACAACCCGATGGTGGTAAGAAACGCATGAGGTGCGTGAGGGCATTGGAAGTATATGAGGAGCATTGGGCTCAAGCAAGCACTTCTGGTCACCAGACTGTTGCACTCATACCCACCATAATATTATTTACGGCGGTTACTGTTCAATAGCAGACGCGTCAACATAGCGTTCGCATAGCGAGCCCTGACATTGGTATCCTCCGCTCAGGCGAAGAACGAGAACAAGTGTGTGCAGCATACTTGACATATATTCGTATATAGATTTGTATACGGCGCGACATAGTTCGCATATACATATATTTCAAATATCTACACATACAACAGCTTTCGCTGCAATATCGTCAGCGATCAAAGGAGTTGTGAAATGATATCATCAGCGCGACTATATTCGCATTCAACGGCATTTCAGCAGTGAATAAATTGCGACAAGGTGTGCGCACGAGTGTACGAATCGTACATGTACGCTTCCACGCAGTGGAAGCGTGGTGGGCCCATAACCTACCGGAATATCCAAGTACACTAGATATCAGGAAGTCCCGTACTCGTGTGGATAAACTCTCTCAAATAAATAAACCCTAAGCTAGATATCCCCGGAACGGTCTCGGACGGTCTCGGAGTCTAGCCTACCTGTGACACAGCGTGTGTCACAGTACGAACCTACAGATCAGTCAGCACTCCAGTGTTGGTCCTAGGGATCTGTCATAGGGGCCTGCACCGGGACTCCCAGTCAGGGCTGCCTATACAGATTTCAGCATGCTGTCAAATATCGCAGGGTTTGGTACGATATGCGAGAATCAAGCGCGCAAACAAAAAATGAGCGTCGGTGTATATGATTCGCATCAAGCGCGACACAGATGCACAAAATTTCGTTATCAGCGCATTCGCATTCGTACTGTGCGACAAAGATTAGCGACAGCGGCATACACATTCATACTGTGCGACAAAGATGTGCTACAACGATATTCGCAAATGTTCCGCGCGAACCGTAGTAGAGTGCGACGCATGATTTACTTGATGTGCGACGCATGATGTGTGATGCATCAATATGCAGCGCGACATACATATATATCACGCGCATACATAGTGTACGATCTCGATGTCCGTATAATTTCGCACCAAGTGGGCGCACACATACTGCGCAGATGGACGCATAATGTTGCGCAGATGGACGCATGATGCTGCGCAGATGAACAATACACATACATGCTGCGCAGAAATAGTATGTGCGATGCAATCATCATTATACACACACCTGCTGTGCATAGCGTGTGCGATATCGTCATCTTTATACAAATGTTGTGATGATATGCGAGGGACAGTTTGTAAATAACAACATGCTGTGATTGACAGTGAGTGGCAAAGTTATCACACTTATACCACTTATCACAGATCAGTGAAAAAGTTATCACACTTATTCCACTTCTCACAGGTTACTATCGCATAGCATACTGTAATTGTGTGCACAAGTTACACTGTGATAATAATCAACCTGATCACATAAACTTAGCATACATGCACACATGCATAACAGCCTGATCACGATAACGGCTTGGTATACATTATAGTCATACATGCATATAAGACAGTGAAATATAGATGTACATGCAGAGGATTAAACAGTAAGGGCTTATCAATAAACCATCGTGTAGTTCTGTTGATCGATTCGATGGCGATCTGTCCGCGCCTAACCGACCATGGGCTTGTACCCCATGGCACCGGGGGTTTATCCAGCAATACACCTATACCACACTGCAACATGCATATTTCATATACATGCTAGATCTTGCAAGTATAGGCTATATTGAAAACCCAGATAGTGTAAGATGCCAGTCTTGACTGTTAAGACAGGAATTAGCTCAATTATTCCATGACGTAGGATTTGGGATTGGACAATTGTTCTCCTGTTAGTCAAGATGGATACTCATCGGAGCTACTTGTGAAAATATACCATTTAACTCATCATCCATTATGATGAGATGTACAGGATTACAGCGGTATACTAACTATATTGATATACATTGTACTGGTGATATGTTGTCCAGTGGTATACAGATAAACCTGTATGATTAATCTATATCAATTTACTTAAGTGTACTCAATCAGTAAGTGCATGCACAATATATAGTCACTGACATTACTATGTATACTGACATTACACTGAGTCAGTAAGTGTACATGATCAAGTATAATGTCAACATCACATAACAGACTATTGGGGATACGTGAACCACTATGCATGTTTTTAGACGGTGTTTTTCTGTTACTATTCTCGGTTTATAGACGACGGGTGACCTGCCACGTCATCATAACGCGCAGTGTAATGCAGACACGTGGCAGCCACGTAGGTTACGATATGCGTTTATGCGGTACGGTATGCCTTCATTATGCGGTTTGCCATTGTGGTTCGAGTGATCATCGAGCAATCAACGGAGAGAGATATCTTTTTTGGATTGGGTGTGTTCATAAACACAAGCCCCGCGTCAAAAAACGCGGCTATACAACTATCATCACACGGGTATTGTTGCATGAACGGTGTATATGCGTTTAATTACAAGTAGAATGTTTGCTAGTGTTAGTAGTGTTACAATATATATATGTCGCAAAAGCCATAAGTCAGCTGGTCGTACAACATATCATAGCGTTACTATTACATTGCAAAGTACGTAAGTTGCTACCAGGCAAGCGATCTCGAATTAGTTCATTCCACGCCTTTCAGACGCCGGAAAGTAATGGTCTACTAATCTATCAGCTCCCAGTATACTCCGTCTTCGTCGTCCATTGCTTCCTCGCACATGAATATTTCGTAAGAACAACGCATACACGCGAAATGTTCGGTATGCTCATTTATCGCAACAAGATGCGAACCAGCATTAAACCATATGCGAACGTTTGCAGGAAGGTCACAATAATCGCATTTCATGACGAGTTTGCCTGAGCGTGGTCAGTTGTTAGTTGTTAGTGTCAAGCTGGGGTGGCACGATGGTGAGCGTAAGCAGCAAATGAAGGCTAAGTAAGAGGTATTGAGCTTGTATACCTGATCAACTAAGGCAATCGCAACTGATACAGTACTCGTCGAAAGGTGTCGTTTCGTCATTCTGGTACCAACAGACCAATAGGCGTACAACGTCGACTGGAATAACCATTAATCGCGGAGTCATCCACGCTTCACCCCATGCATATTCAGCGCGATCGGGATAGCGTTCCGGCTCTACCAATTCAAAAAACAGATAAAACCGAGTTCGTCGGGTAAAGCGCCACATAGCCCATATCAGATCATGCCTGTGAGGCATCGGCGGGCGGCGGAAAGGGCGGTTTGCCATCGTTCTCAAAGTCCACTGGTGCAAATTGCATTCGGGGCATGGTCGGTGCTCCATCTCATGGCGATTAATGGCATCTACATCGATACTGGCACGATTCCGATGCACACCAAACCTTAACACTGAAGGCATCACGAGTTTGTAGAGGCGCGTCGCTCACTCTCTGGTAGGAGGTGGCAGGGGTGGCACGATGGTGAGCGTAAGCAGCAAATGAAGGCTAAGTAAGATGAATTGAGCTTTTATACCTTAGTCGGAGTCGGAGTCGGACAGCAACTGTGGGACTTCGGTATCCTGCCAGAACTCGCAATCCGCGCCAATCTTGGGCCAACATTTGTCCGCGCCAATCTTATCTTGGCCAATCTTGTGATTGTTGGTTTCATCCTATTGGTTTGCGGCATTCACCTTGAGAGGCCCAAGCCCTCCTTGGCAATCTTTAAATCGCTTGAGGCCTTTAGGAGGATCATTTTCCATTTCTTCCTGGAAGACACACCGCTTCATCTTTGCATTATCAAGAATGGCGGATACCCATTACGTCCTGTTTGGGATTGTTCTTCCTTACATTCGGGAAATGCGTCAACTGCGTGAGGAATACTTTGTGCAGGCATGGGTCGAAGAACGTTTCTTGTGGGCGTTGGAAGAACAAGTTTTGACGTTTTCGGGCATGTTTGGTGATGTTTGGATGCCTGTAACTTTGGCTCACTATTTCTATGAATTACGTGATCTGCTCGAAGTCGATTGGGGGGATGTTCGTGATTGGGGAAATTTCTTGCAGATATTCCCTACCTCCAATTTTGAAGCCCCATATTACGATGATGAAGGGTTCCATTGGCAAGGACCTGGCATGTCAAACAACTTCAGATTCCGGCTAGACTACATCGATTTCGACGACTTCGCAAAACGGTGGCTTCGTGAATATCATTGGGCCTGGTACAACGGCTTTTACAACGAGCATGCAGATCCTCAATGGATCTACCCGTCGCGGTACGAGTTGTCTATGAGGCCTGCCTGCAGTCGATGCCGACGCATTGATATGGATCTTACCCGTATTGGCGACGGGTACATCTGCACTGACCTTGTCGACTGTCGGCGGATGACTCGTCTTGATTTGAATTGATGGTCGAATCTCAATCGGTGGCTTTAGCCACCACCCATCTATTCTAGAAAACAATTCTTCTCGATGCGGGCAACAAAAATATCATAAGTCACGTGTATGGTACAAGCAATGGTATAAGAACCCCGATCTTCACATTTTTTATAATCATTGTATGTTACATTATTACACAGTGGTTGTATTACACAGTGGTTACACATGTGTATTCTATTCAATTGTGCATTATGACTAATCGTGGCTAATCGTGCAGGGATCCCGCCGACGGATCCGAATCGGTTGAGTCGTCCAAATGATGGCCCCATTCCGAATCTGTGTCCTCGTCAGCTATTTCAAGCTCAATCACACTATCGCAAGCCTCCCGATCGACACAGATGTAGCGGTGTGGCATATCAGTTTCTCGGTCATCATTGCAACGTTCAAGAACTGTCCTTCGAGAACCGCAATCATGGCAACAAGCCCAGGTGTATAAGCGAGCATAAAATAGATTGCCATCTCCATCATAGGTAACTTGATTGCGAAACCAGCCGTTGTACCAGGCCCAATGGTGATCGACCAACCACCTACGCCGGAGTTCGGTTAAATCGCGATAGTGCATACCGCAAATCCAACGAGACCAGTTGCGAAAATAGGACGCCTCGCCGCGAAAGACATGTAAGTGCCTATAGCGAGACTGTCGAGCATATACATCGCCATCCTGCATTTCCACTGACCACACGTCAGGTCCACCAAAGTATATCGCAAGCGTTACAGGGAACACTGCCCGTCTTCTGACTTGATTTGTGGTAAAGGGGTGCGCAAAATAGCGCGGCGAACGTTCACGTGATTCAAGAGCCCACAGAAATCGCTCTTCCACCCACGCGTGCAAAAAGGATTCCTCGCGTGAACGGCGTCTTTCCCGGATGATGGGAAGAACGCATTCGAAAAGGAGATAGTGGCCGTGGGCTGTCATCAGGCGGGTGGCTCTCAGAATGGTAGGAGGTGGCAGGGGTGGCACGATGGTGAGCGAAAGCAAGAAATGAAGGCTGAGTAAGAGGTATTGAGCTTTTATACCTTAGTCGGAGTCGGAGGACAGCAACTCTGGGATTTCGGTATCATCGGTATCCTGCCAGAACTCGCAACTCGCGCGGTCGACACATATGTATCGATGTGGGTAAGTCACTCGCATAACAAGTGAATCTGACCTTCCGCAATCATCGCAACAGGGCCGGTCGTATACACGAGCATAGACGAATTCGTTACCATCAGCGTCATAGTCAAGGAAGTTGCGAAACCAACCGTTGCACCAGGCCCAATGGTGATCATATAACCATCGTCGGTGGAGTTCGTTAAAACTGCGATACAAATTCATACCGGAAATCCAACTAGTCCGATTAAAGTAGGACGCCTCATTGACTCTTAAGCCGCCGACGTCGTCGTTCACAATTCTCCGAGGATGAAAAAAAAACCGCGCAAGTGTCACAGGAAACACAATGATTTCTGAGGTAAACGTGCCAGGGATATCGGAGCATGTAATGCGTACTCGTGTTTCAAGGGCCCACAGAAATCGTTCTTCTACCCATGCGTGCAAAAAGCATTCCTCGCGGGAACGGCGTCTTTCCCGGATGGCGGGAAGCACAAAACGGAAAAGGACAATGTAGTAGTCTGGCATCTGGGTGTGTCGCTCACTGGTAGGAGGTGGGGTCTATCGTGAGCGAAAGCGAGAAATGAATGCTGATGAAGATATAGGCAGGCTTTATAATGCGTGACATTTTACAAACCAACGTAAGACATGTTACATAAAAAGTACAAATCTCACCCTACTATTTTCAAAAGGTCATCTCACAATGACACAACCTCGTTGCATATCGAAGACTATGTGTTATTCTTATTGTTATTATTCTACGTGTGCCTCTTCAAAGTAGCCAATGCACCGCGATGTGTGTGCGAGGAGCTTGGTGTCATCATCTGCGGGCACACAGAATTCACAGGTGGATAAGAATTTGTGGCTAGGATGATAGCAAGGCAATCCTGCTCAAGAAAGACATATACCTGGCCATCATTCGAGATCGAGATAATCGAACATATGCTTAGGATATGGCGGCCAAAGCGTGCTTAACATATGGCGGCCAAAGCGTGTCAGACGAAACCAAGGACGGATTGGTTCTAACTCCAAGGCTCGACGCCACACGGGGTCGTGCCTCTCATCAAAATGTTTATGCCACATAGGCCTGTTATACTTCCTCATACACTCTGGGCATTCGCCGTTTTTGATTCTAGCAATTGCATCGCTATGTGCTTGCCTTCTCCTATCGTGCCTCGCACGGATGAAAGGCAGAACAATATCAAACAATACATGTTTCGGAACAACCGTCAGTTTCATTCGCTGAGCGTCCATGTTCTTGAAATGTTGGTAGGAGGTGGGTGGATGGTGAGCGTAAGCAAAAAATGAATAGGGATGCCGTGAAAGCAGGTTTTATATGACCATGAAGACATGTGTTGTTTGTATCATCCATGTGATAGGTGTTCCCAAGGATTCCTTGGGCGTCCGAAACACATACCTGGCCATCTATCTTTACTGGCTTCTATGGTGCCATCATCTGCGGGCACACAGAATTCAAAGGTGGATAAGAATTTGTGGCTAGGATGATAGCAAGGCAATCTTGCTCAAGAAAGACACATACCTGGTCATCAATCGAGATTGTCGGGGTGAAAATTCGGGTGACTCTGCAGTTTTAACAGATGGCGGCCAAGGCGTGTCAGACGAAAACGGGGACGGATTGGTTCTAACTCCAAGGCTCGACGCCACACGGGGTCGTGCCTCTCATGAAAATGTTTATGCCATAAATGGTTCCTCCGATTCTTGTCCTCCCAAAGGTCAAAATACTTCCTCATACACTCTGGGCATTCGCCGTTTCTCATTCTAGCAACTGAATCCCTTTGCGCATGCCTTCTCCTATCGTACCTCGCACGGATGAAGGGCAGAACAATAAAAAACAAAACATGTTTCGGATCGACCGTCAGGTTGATTCTCTGAGCGTCCATGTTCTTGGAATGTTGGTAGGAGGTGGGTGGATGGTGAGCGTAAGCAAAAAATGAACAAGGATGCCGTGAAAGCAAGTTTTATATGACCATGCAGACATGTGGTGTTTGTTCCATCCATGTGATACGCGTTCCCAAGGATTCCTTGGGCGTCCGAACAATCTCAGTGCAAGGAAAATGAACTAGGTAAAATGAGTGCAAGGAAATCAAACGTGGTAATACCACGATAGTTCAACATTAGATATTCACAATAAATACTATTGTTTTACAACTTCTATATACAAGTTCATCGGACTGATCGAGTTATTCACACATCTGGTCGTCATCATCGGACAAGGACGACAAAGAGGCTTCCTCGTCCGAACTCTCACCCTCTTCAGCCTCCGCGTTCTCTTTATCCTCTTTATCCTCTTTATCCTCTAATGGCATGATTGCGTCGCGCAGTAAGAGTTTGGGTGTTCTATGCTGGGCGGCTCAAAGCTCTTTGACATGTCGCTGGCGATGACTCGTTTGACCAACAAGTCATATTGCTCACCCGGGATCCATCGCTGTGTGCTTGCATTGATCTTTCGGCGCTCCTCTTCCGTGTCCCAGTCCCATGCTACTAATACTTCGCTTGGTGTATACGGCGCCACCTGCTTGGTACGTTGATGCAGCCGGAAACTTTCAGGTTTCGATGCCTTCTCCTTCGAAAGCCGGGAGTCTGCATTCTGGGCCTCCTTTTGGGAGGCGCTCGTGAGCTTAAATGTACCACAAGTCAACCACCGCAAACATTTTTCTCCTGCACCAGAAAGAAGATAAAAGAGATATTAGATTGACATAAAATGTTGTGATGTTAAAAGCAGGTTGCGCGCGCAATCACATCAACAAACATTTCTCACCTTTCTCATTTAGCAGCTGCTCTTGTACCTCACAAAGGTACAGATATCTCGACCATCCTCGGCTCCTTCCCAGAGCGATACGAAACGGGTATTCCGTCCGGGCAGTCTTCTCGGATTCGGGAGCAATCAACACAGCCATACTACCTTTCTTCATCTTGCTGTAGCTCACATCGTAGTCCGGGTCGTCAGTTTCTCCCAGAATGTATTGCGCAAGATGATCTCGAGCTCGTCTTCCAATGGTATTTTTTGTGCTCCGATGTAGATAGGACGAGGTACTGGGCGCACGTGAACCGCTACGGAGTCCCGAAGGCCCTGCACGTAATCAGCCAGTTGTGCATCCGTGTATCCACGTTCAATATCATTCGTATCAGCCATTGGCTCATCGACAATCAGTACTTCCGCATCTCGCCCGTTCGCGCTCAAAGCACCCGAAGGAACAGGCATCATGGGTCCAGTAACCTCAAAGGGAGCCTCGTGCAGCACCCACGTTGTCTTCTCTTTCAGTTCGAACGTTCCTGCCGCAATATCACGTTGCATTTGAACATACCCTTCAAGAAAAGTATTTGCGCGCTTGGCTAGAAATTGAAGCCGCTCCGCCTCCTCGGTGGTTGCGACATCTGCAAAACATAACCCGAGAAACTAAGAAGGCCACTTACATTTGAAATATGACAAATCAAATCGTAATCGCTAGCAGTGCAGTGCTTACCTCGAATGCATAAGCAAAGATTCCTCTGGCATTGAATGACAAGATCCTCGATCTCCTTCAATGGATTGCTCGTAGACTTCCTGGAAGTTGCAAGCTGCTTCGCTTGTTTCCGTGCGCTCAATTTGTTAATGGATTTAGGCTCGACAAAGCATGGTGAGCCCTCGGGCAGGCTGCTCTTAAATACCTTCACCCCACCTTCCTTTGGAAGCCAGACTGGATCGAATGAATAACGTTTCGCCTGCACTAACACGTCGCCGGTGGGGCCAGAAAAAATCTTGAATGCATGTTGGAAGCTGACATCGCGCACTTCGTTATAGCATCCATGCATCCAGCCCTTGACATCGTGCACCTCATCGATCAGTTGACATTCCGGAACTACTCCATCCTTAAAGCAGTTCCTAGCCACCTCCATCAAATGCTCGATGTCCCAAACGTTCAGCCTCCTCAAAGCCACAGAAAACCTTGAAAACATCTGATCGATATTTTCGTGTGTATGTCCCACGATCAGATAGTTGATCTTCACCTTGCGGAATACCCCACGTTTGACCAGCATGGCACAATAAGCAATCAAGAAGTGGCTCTTATTGCTGCTTACATTGTCCAATTGTAGATACAATACTTCCGGTAACGGATGCCCACCCGATCGTCGATGCTCATGAACTCGTGCTACTGCCCGCTGTATGACGTTCGCAAGATAGTTCGAGTTGTCAGAGTAGTTATGACTGAAATTGAATTCCATAAAACGACCGATGCCTTCGATGAGTATCCCCATGCAGTGGGTATCTATCAATGCCTTATTGTCTTTGACCCAAGAGGGCATTCGACGAAAGTGAGGCAATTGTGTGGTACGTTGTGTCATGCCATCGATGATCATGGTAGTATATTTCCACCACTTCGCGTTGCCTTTTGCTGCGCTGGATTTCTGAATGTGTTTGTAGTACTTCTCCCGGTCAGCCCTTGCATCCAGTCGATGAGCTTGCAAAAGATTTTCAATTCGTACTGCAACGCAAACACATTCAGGTAAGTGGACTCCGAGAACTTGCAAATCTTCGGACACTTAAGCCACTTGAAGTGTTTTCTCCAGATCGTATACCAGTATGGCTCGCTGACCTTGAATCTCTCAGAACCAAAGGCTGGAAGCTCTTCGATAAACTTTTCGTAGACGTCAAGCTTTGTCATTCCTTGAGGCAGATGTGTTTCTTTCTTGTCCGGTTGATGTTGACCTTGCTCTTTGGCAATCTTCTGCAGAAAGGTTTTCGCTGCTGAAACCTTTAGAGAGTTTTTTGGAATATATGACAAGCCCTGTACTTGCACTTGTTTGCTATTTCCGTGCAGCCTGAAAAGGGAAAAATGTATATTATTATAATGAATCTGATGCAAAGAATGGGAGCCTATATGAAAACTGTAAATTGGTTTACCTGTTATGTTTTCTTCCGGCAAATAAATCCTTTATTAGCTTCGTCAGCCGTCCATGAGATATCGGCAAACATTTCTCATAAAACTTGCGACACACACGCTGAGAGCCAATGGCAAATTTGAGAACTGGTGCATCTTGATCTGAAAAGTCGGACGACTTTTTAAGGGTAGATATGATCCATTGTCTCTGCATTCCTTGAAGACTTTTCTCTTTAGGAGATGCCGCGTTCAAGGTCCAGAATTCAGAGCGAAGATCCTTCACTTCTTGTTTAGAAATATTCGACGAACATAACCTCTTACAGCGACATGAGAAATTGAACACATCATTCAATGAAGGAGGTAAAAGTAAGTCCTGCAACCGAAATGAATGCAAATTAGTTTTCTGCTAAAGTCGCCGTGCTGAAGGGCGTGGGCTGATGAGTCGCCCGCTGGAGTCGCCGTGCTGACGGCGACTCGTCCGCGGATGAGTCGCCCGCTGGAGTCGCCGTGCTGAAGGGCGACACATCCGCGGAT
>LGRX02003277.1:0-13772 GCA_001247695.2 Cymbomonas tetramitiformis
AGCATATCCCTGGGTTGGAGAATGGCCTCTCGGATGGTCTCTCCCGTTATGTGCGCCGGAAGGATTATTCCGACTGGCAGTACAGGAGGGACGAGTTCCTCTCAGTTCAGTCAGAGTTGGCCAGACCCTTTACCCTGGATGGTGGTGCGGACCCGGTGGGCACTAATGCTCACCTGCCCCGTTATTGCTCGGAGGTGGACAGCTTTTTGGCCCGTTCTTTGGCCGGTGAGGCGGTGTATGCTAACCCCGACTATGCCCTTATCCGGGAGTATCTGCTGCATTTCTTGCAGTGTCAGCGGGACTCGCCGTATGACACGTCGGGTACCTTTGTAGTGCCGGTGTGGGACACTTATGACTGGTGGTACTTGGTGAAGGGGGGCCGGGTGCTTCGTTATTACCCCCCTGACACTGAGTTGTTCACTACCCCGTCGTGGGAGCAGCTGGAGAATGCGGATGGCACTTATGGCTTTGGCTCTGGGCGCACCTTCCGGGGGCCGACCCGGTGGCCCGTGGTGGTCATTCACTTCCCCTCTTTGTTGCCTGCCAGGGGGAGCTCTCGAAGTGCTGCGGGAGCTGTTGTACCTGGTGACGGTGGCCCTTGGAGGGGAGTGCCAGTATTGTCGGGGGACGCCCAACGAGATCGTGTGCTGCTGTCTCAAATGCACCCGTCTGTTGTGCGTGGTATGCTCCGGTGTTAAGCCGGGCCTTACGGCTCTGGTCCTTTGCGGTACCTGCTGGGTGGCGGCGGCTGGCTGGACGGGCCCATCGACGGGGGCATTGGCCCGTCTTGTGTCTCATATGGCGGCCCTGCGGGTGCGTGAAGGTACGACGGTAATTCAGCGCCGGGGGGTCCGGGACTTTCGGGACTTCTTGGTGCACGTTGCCGGGCACGACCTGCCGGCCTCCGTGCAGGATGTCATGGGGTATATCGCATATGCGGTGGAGGGCCGGCCGTTCAGGCTGGACTCCTCTACGGTGCGGAGCTACCTTACTGGTGTCACAGCATGGCATTATGAAATGCGAGACACGCTGGGCGAGGCGCCTATTCTGGAGGAGGATGGCAGCCCGCTCGTGTTGCGCATCCCAACTAAGCACCCCTCGGTGCGGGCGTTGCTGACGGTGTTGGACAAGCATTACAAGCGGCCGTCCAAGGCCAAGCGGGCTTGGACCCCGGCTGAGTGGCGCCGCATTTTCCACTTCGGCTTCGTCCTGAGTGGGCGTTCGGGCCGGTTCCAGCAGCTGGTGTATATGATGAAGACCTTTGGCTGCTTGAGGCCGGGGGCAGTGCGGTGGCTGCGTGTGTACTTTGACCTCTATTGGGAGGGTCCGTCGTTGTGCATTCACTGGAGGAAGCCTCCGGTGCCGACGGACCCTCATGTGCTGGTGGTGCACAATGATGAGGAGCTCTCCCCTTACATCCGGGGCTCCTTGGTGTTCGATAAGAATGCTGACGCCCGAAAGCCCAAGGAGTTCTTCATTCCGAGCGAGGTGCCGGCTCTGGGGGTATTCCCGGTGCAGATGTTGGAGGAGTATGTGGTCCGTGAGGGGCTGACCTCCGGCTCCTTGCTGTGTCGTGCGCCGAAAGGGGCATCGGGTTGGTACCCCGGGCCTTACTCCGGCTTTGGTCGGGCTTATCAGAAGGCTTTTGCTCGGGCTTTCCCCGGCCGGGATGATGCCCGCCACTACGGGGGTGGCTCCCCGAGGAAGTCTCTTGGTCAGTGGCTGTGGACTTATGGTTGGTCACACCGGGTTATCTCTGATGTGGGCGGTTGGTACACGCCTAAGGTGGCCATGGACCTGTATTTCACAACTCACAGGTTCACTATCTTGCGGGCATTGCGGCAGTTGGGGGCTGAAGCTGGGGGTGTGACTGTGACGCATTTCAGATGAGGCGCCGGATGACTCCGCGCTTAATCTGCAGATCTTGACCCGTATGGAGAAGACCCTGAATGTGGAGGCGGGTTCTCTAGTGGGCATCGAGATGGATGGTTATTATATTTATGACAAGTATCGGCTGGCTCGGGTGACGGACTTGCCCGACCAGGCCACTACGGATTCGGACTATGTGCTCTCGGATTATTCTGAGGATTGGCGGGACACTCTGGATGATGATTATGAGGATGATTGTGAATGGTGAGCTGCGGTGTGGCTGTGGCTCTAATAGTATTGTTACTTCTGGGCTGGGCGTGGCGCCTGGCTATTGTGGTTATTTATACTTCTGGAATTGAGTGGTTATTACCTGGTTATTATATATCTGGGTCCGGGCCCCTCGGCAATTGCTATGACTGGTGGTGCGTGTGATTCTGAATCTGCGCCTCTTTGTTTGGCTGATGCCTGAATGTTTTATGTTTTACGGCCTAGCCGGCTCAACTGTTATCTGGTGGTTTATATGCTTCTGGATCTGGACTTGTTGGCCGTGGCTATTATCTGGTTATGTGTTTGATTCTGAATCTGCACTTCTTGATTATCTGGTGGTTTCTATGCTCCTGGACTGGCTTTGCCTTGCAGTGTGCTCCGGGGTTGCCATTAACTGTGTGTAACAGGCCTGCTTATCCACCCTTATACTTTTATGGAGAGATGGTGGGAGCTCTGGACAGGCGGACGGATAGGACCACGCCTGTCCAGATTCGGTTCGGTTTTCACCAAACATATGTGTACAACTGCAGTGACCACATGCATGTGTACAACTGCAGTGACCAAAGCAATGAGTATATAAGCATGCAACGGCAGAAAAAGTTTAGCTATAAGCGATGAGAATCAGCGACAGAGGCGATGAGTTTCAAGTGTTTTTATGCGGAATATGGCAGGCGTTATGCAGCACCGTCCGATCTGATCTGATTAGATCGACCCTTAGATTGCAGTTATTCTGACAGTGACATCGGATCTGAGAGTATGACACTGTTATCGAGGGACTATGACAATGTCACATCGAAACTCGGCCGCCTAGGATTCTGAGAGTTGAATAAAGCAATCGAAGAAACAATTCCTGGTAATCAGTTGGAACTGTTCCAATCTGACTAACTGCTGTAATTATTCTTGCTTTAAGCTTCCCGACCCGGCCCTCCCGGTGGGAGCTCTGGACAGGCGGACGGGTAGGACCACGCCTGTCCAGATTCGGTTCGGTTTTCACCAAACATATGTGTACAACTGCAGTGACCACATGCATGTGTACAACTGCAGTGACCAAAGCAATGAGTATATAAGCATGCAACGGCAGAAAAAGCCCTCCACACCCGGCTGCGGGCCTGGGTCGCCCTCCACACCCAGCTGCCTGGGTCGCCCTCCACACCCGGCTGCGGGCCTGGGTCGCCCTCCACACCCGGCTGCGGGCCTCGGTCGCCCTCCACACCCGGCTGCGGGCCTCGGTCGCCCTCCACACCCGGCTGCGGGCCTCGGTCGCCCTCCACACCCGGCTGCGGGCCTGGGTCGCCCTCCACACCCGGCTGCGGGCCAGGGTCGCCCTCCACACCCGGCTGCGGGCCTGGGTCGCCCTCCACACCCGGCTGCGGGCCTGGGTCGCCCTCCACACCCGGCTGCGGGCCTGGGTCGCCCTCCACACCCAGCTGCGGGCCTGGGTCGCCCTCCACACCCGGCTGCGGGCCTGGGCTGCCCTCCACACCCGGCTGCGGGCCTCGGTCGCCCTCCACACCCGGCTGCGGGCCTGGGTCGCCCTCCACACCCAGCTGCGGGCCTGGGTCGCCCTCCACACCCGGCTGCCGGCCTGGGCCGCCCTCCACACCCGGCTGCGGGCCTGGGCCGCCCTCCACACCCGGCTGGCGGGCCTGGGTCGCCCTCCACACCCGGCTGCGGGCCTGGGTCGCCCTCCACACCCGGCTGCGGGCCTCGGTCGCCCTCCACACCCGGCTGCGGGCCTGGGTCGCCCTCCACACCCGGCTGCGGGCCTGGGTCGCCCTCCACACCCGGCTGCGGGCCTGGGTCGCCCTCCACACCCGGCTGCGGGCCTGGGTCGCCCTCCACACCCGGCTGCGGGCCTGGGTCGCCCTCCACACCCAGCTGCGGGCCTGGGTCGTTTAGCTATAAGCGATGAGAATCAGCGACAGAGGCGATGAGTTTCAAGTGTTTTTATGCGGAATATGGCAGGCGTTATGCAGCACCGTCCGATCTGATCTGATTAGATCGACCCTTAGATTGCAGTTATTCTGACAGTGACATCGGATCTGAGAGTATGACACTATTATCGAGGGACTATGACAATGTCACATCGAAACTCGGCCGCCTAGGATTCTGAGAGTTGAATAAAGCAATCGAAGAAACAATTCCTGGTAATCAGTTGGAACTGTTCCAATCTGACTAACTGCTGTAATTATTCTTGCTTTAAGCTTCTAGAAAATTCCGACTTTGCCGTCATGGCTTCGAAGTTAGCTCCCCCTTCTACTGGTATCTTTTCAGATGACTTTACTCAGTTGGACCTGGCTCGATTGGAACAGCTTCTTTCTTCTTACAAACTGGTGGCACCGGCAGACCCTAATTTGGTGGGCTGTATTCTGCACTTTGCTTCTCGTATCGACGACTTGATTGCATATGCCCGTCGTGGTGAACCCTGTGAGGCCACGATTCTGCAGTCTTTTCATACTCTGATTTCACAGGTATCGCCGGGCTCAGAGTCACGAGCTTTGATTGACGTCGAGGCACCTCTAATTCCTGGTATCGTTGAGGAGATGTTAACTTACGCGTACGGGATTCGTATCCGTCAACTTCGTGAGCCTTCTTTTGGTTGTCCTGGACGTGTGGCGTACGGTTTCTGTGGCGAGGTGGATTGTTTTGAGCAGTACCGTACCACTCCCACTTCCAGTGCGTACGGGACATGTGGTCTCAAGATTTGCAGCGTGAATAAGGTATCTACGCATATGGTACATCACAACCAGGAGCGATTGCGTCAGAATAACTGTTTTTTTCTGAGTGACCTTCCTTACTGTCGGGCGATTACATGCGAGAGCGAGTCGCAAGATTACGTACGTTGTCGCGTCTGCGCGGCTGTGATTCATAAAGAGTGTCTGGATGAATTCTTCGATGTTGGTAACTACGCCTTTTTCCGTGGAGACCGTAGTCACTTTATCTGTACGGATTGCTTTCTACCTTTCCCTGAGCTAACGATGATGTATATTTCAGCGCGAAAGCCGCAGGAGGAGATCAGCGTGTTGGTGATTCTACCTTTTCACGTTTCGCCCGCGAGTCAACGGGCGTACAGTCGTTTGCTGGAGACCTATAAGGGATTTGCAGGTCCGGAGTTGGCCTTTATGGGGGACTTCGATGAGCTGTCTGATGTGGACCCGGTCGGAGCGGATGATTCGTCCCCGCGCGTTTTGGAGCCTGCGCAGAACCGTTTAGTTGAGATGCGAACTCAGCTTCTGAGCAGCCTGAGCCGCACGCGCTCACGTTGTCAAAGAACGTCGGGTGGATCGACAGCGGGTAGTGAACTCAGTTCAGACGGTGGTTTGCAGCGGGGCAGTCCTATTCGGGCGGAACTGGTTGCTCAACTCAGCGCAGTTCGTTCTTTGAAGAAGTCTGAACCCGTTCCCTTAACCTTGGCCGGTGCAGGAGGACACGTGGGACCCTCGGCTGGGCTTCTATCTGCTAGCGAGGCTGTCGCGCGATATGTCGCACCTGGACTCCGCGCTGAGCAGCCTTCCCTTGGTGTCACCGCGACCGCACCGACAGCGACATCTCAGCCTTCTAACTTGCTTGGTGGAATATCTGCGGTCGAGCCCATGGCGCACGCGCTGCTACCGCCCGATCGTGGAGTCCGGCGTTTCGCGGAGAGTGAAGTACCTTTGGGAAGTTTCGGTCAAGCTGGTAATTACATCCAGCCTGAACAGTTATCTGGTGGTCTTCATAATATAAATATTACGGCAACTGGCACTGGACACTTGGACACTCACGTTGCTTCTTTGATGCCTGGTGTAGCGCCCACGACTACGGCACCGGGGCCACCCGCGACTGTACCAAGCGGAGGTAACGCACTGTCTTTCGAGGATCTCTTGAGCGCGACTGTTGTTTCCCACGGCTTGACGGATTTAGTTACGGGAGCTATTGATGGTCTGACCCTGCGTGACCCGGCGAGTCCTTCTTACCCGGGTAGAGAGATGATGGAGAACTACTCTGGTAATAGTACTGACAGTGCGTCGCGCAAGCAGATGCAGCGGATTATGCAGAGCGACACGCTGGGTGCCAGTTCGGAGTTCCAGTACACTCCTTTTCAGGAGCGTGCCGGGGATCTGATTCAGGATGGGGCAACTTTGCGCGTTAAAGACAAACTTCAGTTCCCTCGCGTGGATCGTTTCCTGAGTTGGTGTAGGCGTCGATGTGAGGACTGGGAGCGTATTCGCGACAGTGGGATTGGGGTGTTCACTTACAACCCGGATCCCGCGAGTCCGTTTAAGGCGCACTATCGCACCGCAGTGATGATTGTTGCTCGTTATGAGTTCCTTATGGAACTGGTAGAGTACGTTCGGACTGAGATGCCCCACGTCCCGTTCGAGGCTACTTATGTCCTGATTACGTCGTACTATGTCACGGCACGCTGGACAAAGCAGCCTTTCACCACGGCGTTAAGTGAGGATCGTGACTTACTGCGATTGGGTTCCGAGAAGTTCACCACGGTGTCTGCTCGCCGTGAGAACTTACGCCGTTTGGTGATGGAGTCCTTTCCCACGGTTGCTTTTCAGCGAGTCCTGGCCCGTACGGGCTATGTTCCTACTCCAATGGTGCAGGGGGCTGGTTTACTTCCGGCCCCCCCTCAGTCTGGTGTGCTGTCGCCCCCGTCTGGGGCTGGGGCAGTCGTGCCTCCGGTGGCCTCCCGCCCGTGCCCTCTCTGCGGCAGCAGCGAGCACAGCTATTACGCTGGGAACTACACCCATACAGGCACTATTACCCGTGCGTGTAACCGAGTGAAGAGAGTGGACGGTGTCAAGATGAAGTGCGTGAAGAAGCACGCCTTTTCTGGTCCCTTGATGACACCGTGTGACTACACCGAGACCGTTTGAAGTCTCGGCAAGCAGTTAGCAGGTATTCAAGACACAGAACCCTCCCCGTTACAGTCTGTTCTTTGGCCTTTGTCGTCCGAAACACCATCTGATGGCTTGGACACTGGTCTGGACTCTGTCTGTTGCGACGCGCGGCCTGTGCCTTCGGTATCTCATGCCACACAGCCAGCTCCGCGCTCAACACAGGTTCCTGTCTTAGCTTCTGAAGCGCCTACTACTGCGGAGCCTTTTCAGGCAGTCCGTGGTCTTCACTCCTTATTGCTCAGAGAGTTAGTCTATTGGTATGACACTCCTGAAGGTTGCCCTGTTCCTGGTGATCCACTTATGTTTGACGCCTACACAGACAGTGGCCAGGTATTTAAACGGCAACTCATGACATTGGGTACCCGGCTCTATTCTGGAGTCTCTCTTACTCCTGATGAGTGTATCTTCCGGGACCGCATACACTGGGTACGTCTGCGAGCCTCGGGTTCCAGGCACACTTTTATGGTTGTTTACACTTCTGATGGTTATCACCGGCTGCTGGTTCTGAAGGTTCCGCCTCGGAAATTTTCTTCTCCCGAGGCGAGGCA
Organism: Cymbomonas tetramitiformis; assembly: GCA_001247695.2. Classification (NCBI taxonomy): domain Eukaryota; kingdom Viridiplantae; phylum Chlorophyta; class Pyramimonadophyceae; order Pyramimonadales; family Pyramimonadaceae; genus Cymbomonas; species Cymbomonas tetramitiformis. Next base: position 7,577 of record LGRX02003277.1, read on the forward strand.
CCGGCATGCCAGTCGCCAAATGACCTTCCATGACACTGCTGATGGTCTCTATTCTCCTGGAGTCCGCTATACAGCGGCCCTTTATGATTGGTTTCAACCTGGTGAGGAGGCACTTCAGCAATCTTGTCGTGAAGGCCACCGTATGAACTTTGTGGCCAAGCCTGCTCGTTTTAAGCGGGACAACCACCCTACTTGCTATGAGCACGCTGACCGGTCTGAGGCAGACCTGCTCCGGTCGGTTGAGCGAGGGGTCTTGGAGGGGCCATTACATTATGAGCCCTGGTGTGTGACTCAAATTGGGTCTCTTTATTGTCCGGTGAAGGACAAGTTCCGAAACATCTGGAACGCCCGCACGTCTCGGGTTAATGAGTCCATGGCGCCGGCTCCTGCTGAGTATGACTACCTTCAGCCGGTGTTATCCTTGCAGCGACCCCGTTGCCTTCAGGGTGGGTGGGACCTGAAGGACGCCTTCTGGAATAATCCCCGTTGGCAGCCTCATTGTGACTATATGGGGGTCCAACTGCCGTTGTCCAAGGACTTCTATCGGGCACGGTTTGACATGTTCGGGTTCTCGGATGCACCGAAGCACCAGGCCGAGATGGCTCAAGTCTTCAAGCGGGTCCTGAATGGTACCGTTCATGCTGACGGTCGCTCGGAGTGCACGGGGATCTTTGTGGACGACGGGCACAGTGTTTATGACCGTCAGCTTGGCAAGGTTGAGAGTGACCGGCGGGCCTTTGCGGAGATCGACCAGTTGGCTGCTCTTGGTGTTCAGGCGTCGGCGCACAAAACTTTCTTGCCGGCTTCAGTGAAAGAGTATGTGGGCCGGGAGATTCACTCCGAGAGTCAGACAGTGACGCTCTCGAAGGCTCGGGCTGAGAAGTATGGTGCCGCAGCGGGTGACTTGCTCCAGAAGTATCCTCCAGGCGTTCAGGTACCCAGGCGTGAGCTGGCCGGTGTTATCGGCAAGCTTCAGTTTGTGGCGCCCCTTATTATTGGTGGACAGAACATGCTATCTCCATTGTATGAGGCCCGTGACGCTTTTGTTAATCCCCTGGTGGCCTCCGCACCTGCCAAGATGCGGTGGGACGACGGGGTCTGTGTGCATTTGGATGATCGAGCTCGTGGAGAGCTTTCTCGCTTTGTGGGTCATATGGAGGAACGCCCTTCCAGGCGCTATTATTTGTATGAGGGCAAGCCCGAGGTGTCTGGCCTGTGGTTGGGTCAGCATTCTGGGGACCGTGAGTACCTCACGGGACACTGGCAGACTCCCGAGGGGATCCTGGCGCCTACTATGGATGCGTCGGGATGGCAGGGGGGCATCGCCCTTCGGGACTGGCGGCACATCCTGTCATTCCCTCCGGATCAGTGTGCTCCTCATAAGAGCTCCAACTTCCGTGAGGCGAGTACAGCGGCGTCAGCGGCTGAATTGCTGGGTCCGGCGCACCGTGGGGAATGCCTGCTTTTCCGTAGTGACAACTCTACCACGGTGTCGCTGATCAACAAGCAGGGTACTATGGCCCCAGCTCTTTGGGAGGTCGGTGAGCGAATCTTTAGTGCGGCCCGTATGTATGATCTGGACCTCGCCTGTGAGCATATCCCTGGGTTGGAGAATGGCCTCTCGGATGGTCTCTCCCGTTATGTGCGCCGGAAGGATTATTCCGACTGGCAGTACAGGAGGGACGAGTTCCTCTCAGTTCAGTCAGAATTGGCCAGACCCTTTACCCTGGATGGTGGTGCGGACCCGGTGGGCACTAATGCTCACCTGCCCCGTTATTGCTCGGAGGTGGACAGCTTTTTGGCCCGTTCTTTGGCCGGTGAGGCGGTGTATGCTAACCCCGACTATGCCCTTATCCGGGAGTATCTGCTGCATTTCTTGCAGTGTCAGCGGGACTCGCCGTATGACACGTCGGGTACCTTTGTAGTGCCGGTGTGGGACACTTATGACTGGTGGTACTTGGTGAAGGGGGGCCGGGTGCTTCGTTATTACCCCCCTGACACTGAGTTGTTCACTACCCCGTCGTGGGAGCAGCTGGAGAATGCGGATGGCACTTATGGCTTTGGCTCCGGGCGCACCTTCCGGGGGCCGACCCGGTGGCCCGTGGTGGTCATTCACTTCCCCTCTTTGTTGCCTGCCAGGGGGAGCTCTCGAAGTGCTGCGGGAGCTGTTGTACCTGGTGACGGTGGCCCTTGGAGGGGAGTGCCAGTATTGTCGGGGGACGCCCAACGAGATCGTGTGCTGCTGTCTCAAATGCACCCGTCTGTTGTGCGTGGTATGCTCCGGTGTTAAGCCGGGCCTTACGGCTCTGGTCCTTTGCGGTACCTGCTGGGTGGCGGCGGCTGGCTGGACGGGCCCATCGACGGGGGCATTGGCCCGTCTTGTGTCTCATATGGCGGCCCTGCGGGTGCGTGAAGGTACGACGGTGATTCAGCGCCGGGGGGTCCGGGACTTTCGGGACTTCTTGGTGCACGTTGCCGGGCACGACCTGCCGGCCTCCGTGCAGGATGTCATGGGGTATATCGCATATGCGGTGGAGGTCCGGCCGTTCAGGCTGGACTCCTCTACGGTGCGGAGCTACCTTACTGGTGTCACGGCATGGCATTATGAGATGCGAGACACGCTGGGCGAGGCGCCTATTCTGGAGGAGGATGGCAGCCCGCTCGTGTTGCGCATCCCAACTAAGCACCCCTCGGTGCGGGCGTTGCTGACGGTGTTGGACAAGCATTACAAGCGGCCGTCCAAGGCCAAGCGGGCTTGGACCCCGGCTGAGTGGCGCCGCATTTTCCACTTCGGCTTCGTCCTGAGTGGGCGTTCGGGCCGGTTCCAGCAGCTGGTGTATATGATGAAGACCTTTGGCTGCTTGAGGCCGGGGGCAGTGCGGTGGCTGCGTGTGTACTTTGACCTCTATTGGGAGGGTCCGTCGTTGTGCATTCACTGGAGGAAGCCTCCGGTGCCGACGGACCCTCATGTGCTGGTGGTGCACAATGATGAGGAGCTCTCCCCTTACATCCGGGGCTCCTTGGTGTTCGATAAGAATGCTGACGCCCGAAAGCCCAAGGAGTTCTTCATTCCGAGCGAGGTGCCGGCTCTGGGGGTATTCCCGGTGCAGATGTTGGAGGAGTATGTGGTCCGTGAGGGGCTGACCTCCGGCTCCTTGCTGTGTCGTGCGCCGAAAGGGGCATCGGGTTGGTACCCCGGGCCTTACTCCGGCTTTGGTCGGGCTTATCAGAAGGCTTTTGCTCGGGCTTTCCCCGGCCGGGATGATGCCCGCCACTACGGGGGTGGCTCCCCGAGGAAGTCTCTTGGTCAGTGGCTGTGGACTTATGGTTGGTCACACCGGGTTATCTCTGATGTGGGCGGTTGGTACACGCCTAAGGTGGCCATGGACCTGTATTTCACAACTCACAGGTTCACTATCTTGCGGGCATTGCGGCAGTTGGGGGCTGAAGCTGGGGGTGTGACTGTGACGCATTTCAGATGAGGCGCCGGATGACTCCGCGCTTAATCTGCAGATCTTGACCCGTATGGAGAAGACCCTGAATGTGGAGGCGGGTTCTCTAGTGGGCATCGAGATGGATGGTTATTATATTTATGACAAGTATCGGCTGGCTCGGGTGACGGACTTGCCCGACCAGGCCACTACGGATTCGGACTATGTGCTCTCGGATTATTCTGAGGATTGGCGGGACACTCTGGATGATGATTATGAGGATGATTGTGAATGGTGAGCTGCGGTGTGGCTGTGGCTCTAATAGTATTGTTACTTCTGGGCTGGGCGTGGCGCCTGGCTATTGTGGTTATTTATACTTCTGGAATTGAGTGGTTATTACCTGGTTATTATATATCTGGGTCCGGGCCCCTCGGCAATTGCTATGACTGGTGGTGCGTGTGATTCTGAATCTGCGCCTCTTTGTTTGGCTGATGCCTGAATGTTTTATGTTTTACGGCCTAGCCGGCTCAACTGTTATCTGGTGGTTTATATGCTTCTGGATCTGGACTTGTTGGCCGTGGCTATTATCTGGTTATGTGTTTGATTCTGAATCTGCACTTCTTGATTATCTGGTGGTTTCTATGCTCCTGGACTGGCTTTGCCTTGCAGTGTGCTCCGGGGTTGCCATTAACTGTGTGTGACAGGCCTGCTTATCCACCCTTATACTTTTATGGAGAGATGGTGGGAGCTCTGGACAGGCGGACGGATAGGACCACGCCTGTCCAGATTCGGTTCGGTTTTCACCAAACATATGTGTACAACTGCAGTGACCACATGCATGTGTACAACTGCAGTGACCAAAGCAATGAGTATATAAGCATGCAACGGCAGAAAAAGTTTAGCTATAAGCGATGAGAATCAGCGACAGAGGCGATGAGTTTCAAGTGTTTTTATGCGGAATATGGCAGGCGTTATGCAGCACCGTCCGATCTGATCTGATTAGATCGACCCTTAGATTGCAGTTATTCTGACAGTGACATCGGATCTGAGAGTATGACACTGTTATCGAGGGACTATGACAATGTCACATCGAAACTCGGCCGCCTAGGATTCTGAGAGTTGAATAAAGCAATCGAAGAAACAATTCCTGGTAATCAGTTGGAACTGTTCCAATCTGACTAACTGCTGTAATTATTCTTGCTTTAAGCTTCCCGACCCGGCCCTCCCGGTGGGAGCTCTGGACAGGCGGACGGATAGGACCACGCCTGTCCAGATTCGGTTCGGTTTTCACCAAACATATGTGTACAACTGCAGTGACCACATGCATGTGTACAACTGCAGTGACCAAAGCAATGAGTATATAAGCATGCAACGGCAGAAAAAGCCCTCCACACCCGGCTGCGGGCCTGGGTCGCCCTCCACACCCAGCTGCGGGCCTGGGTCGCCCTCCACACCCGGCTGCGGGCCTGGGTCGCCCTCCACACCCGGCTGCGGGCCTCGGTCGCCCTCCACACCCGGCTGCGGGCCTCGGTCGCCCTCCACACCCGGCTGCGGGCCTCGGTCGCCCTCCACACCCGGCTGCGGGCCTGGGTCGCCCTCCACACCCGGCTGCGGGCCTGGGTCGCCCTCCACACCCGGCTGCGGGCCTGGGTCGCCCTCCACACCCGGCTGCGGGCCTGGGTCGCCCTCCACACCCGGCTGCGGGCCTGGGTCGCCCTCCACACCCGGCTGCGGGCCTGGGTCGCCCTCCACACCCGGCTGCGGGCCTGGGTCGCCCTCCACACCCGGCTGCGGGCCTGGGTCGCCCTCCACACCCGGCTGCGGGCCTGGGCCGCCCTCCACACCCGGCTGCGGGCATGGGCGCATCACATCCTACGGTACACTGAGCAATAATTCGGAGATTCTGGAGGGACCATGTTGCTGTGCTGACAAGAACGGGGAGCAGCAGTTCCTCGTCGGAGGGTTCACATGGGGAAGCTGCTCAGAGGGGCCCTCTGAGCTCAGAGCGGGCGTAGACCCGGTGATACTCTTCAGTAGCATCAAGACGAAGAAGACCTCGAGGACGGCGCGGAAGATATCGATAGGCTCGTCGAAGTAGTCGACTTGCATCACCTACAACACTTCCCCCACACCTCCATCTTGCCACACTCCTTGCAGCATGCACGCGCCGTCCGATACTATCTTCAGTACCTCTCAACCGTCCGATACCATATTCGGCACATCCGAACCGTCCGATATCATCTTCGGCACATCCGAACAGTCCGATACCATCTTTGGCACATCCCATTTGATGCTTTGAACGCAGTGGGGATGGAATCCCAACTTGCTGGCTTCATGAATTCGCCGAATGTCACGTCAGCGTTCGGGAGCACCCGGCGGAGCTGCCATCGCAAGACAGAGCTGCCATCACTCTATGTGCTCGGATCCCCTCTTGAACACAGTAGACCAGAGTCACAATGATGCGCCACCATGATCTGATCTTGCACCGTTGGATCAGCGGTCCAGGCAGGCCGGGACGATCACCACGAAGGCCGCAGCGCCCGAGCAGCTGCAGGATGTTGCGACACCTCCGTGCGAACCAGCGGGTGTGTGTGTGTGGCACGAGTTCAGCGGCAGCACGTGCAGCGATGCCGTCAGCACGATGTCTGACCGTGGGCACTCCCTCCGAAGTGTTTGTTGCGCCTGGGCCTGCTGCGCTCGAGTTCGAGGTCGGGCCTGCTGCGCTCGGGTTCGAGGTCGGGCCTGCTGCGCTCGGGTTCGAGGTC
>LGRX02003280.1:0-61223 GCA_001247695.2 Cymbomonas tetramitiformis
CCTTGTGGCACCCAAGTGAGTGCCACCTCAGCGCAGGCATCCCCTTATGACACCCAAGTGAGTGCCACCTCAGCGCAGGCACCTCCACTCGTTTCAAACTCCCTCGTGCTCAGCACTTTTACCAGAGAAGTACGAGTCCGCGGAAAGTCCTTTCGACATATCAGAAAAGTGTCGGTAGAGGTCGTCTCCCACCAGCGAGCGACGAATTAGGCAGGTCCACAGGGACAAAGGAACGTTGATTAATGTTGTGGAGCTGAGTACCCAGACTCCTAACCATGTCCGTAAGTGCCGAGACTTGCTGTTGTTGATTACTCAGTGTAACAGCAGTATCCAGCGCAGAATGCTCGCCCGGCTTCTCCTCAGACGCTGGCACGCCAATACCAGGATCAGACGGCGGGGTCGCGCGGCTTCTGCCTCTTCCCATAGTGAATTGCTTACGCGCAGCGGAAATTAGCGTGATGCACAAAATAGAACGCCACTTACAAGGTAAGTGGGCCTATAACCTGTTGGAATCCAGCGGTGGGTATTTTGCAAAAGCGAGCGTAAACTTTCATTCACAAAAGATATAGTAGTTCGCAGCTTGAAACGCCGCGAACTCTAGCGCCCAATCATTATTGATTGGGCAAACTAAATGAAAGTTCACGAACTAAGATTCCTACGTGTCACTGTCGAGTTCATAACGACTGCAGTGACACGCCTGAGATAGGCCGATGAACTCTCCGGCCCACTTTCAGAAGATGGGCCGCGAGCTATTACGCACTGTGTCTTGCCGATGGTCATCATATGATCCAACGGCCACGATTAGTTCAGCAGATCTACAGATCTAGATCTAAGGGTTTCTTAGGGTTTCTTCAGGGTTTGAGCATCCTGACTGCTGTACAAGGCCTAGACAGTCATGCTTTACACCAAACTGATCAGCAGGCACTGCAGATTCCAATAATAATCCCGTGCTGCTGCCTCCTGCATGGAGATGTGCCGCACTCTGCCATGGCTGGCCACAGGTTGGAGCAAGTCATCCAGCATACTGCTTGGCAGCTTGTCCAATCACAATTTCTGGAGGACCTTGTAGGAGGGCAGCTTTTCCAGCAGAATCCTCGTCACCTCATCGTTCTGGTTTTTCTTGCTCTGACCATGGCGTTTGACAACTGGCATCCCTCAGGCGTCACGTTTTACATCACCTTTGGGTTTGACATAGAACTCTGCGTGGTCTTGCACCGTGCGGAACTCGAGCTCCCGCATCACCATGCTCGGTGCCAAGCCGCGGAGCGGGAACCACATGCCGTCCGCATCGATCTGTTCACATTTGAGAGGCGCACACGAGGCGACACAGCTCTGTGTTTCCGATCAGCGCCTTGGAGAGCTGTTGGAGTGGCATGCTCTCGAGGATAGAATTTGAGGCTTGGCAGAAATCTATCTCTGACCTGATCCGTAGTACTGTGCTGAACGGCACGCGGCTTGGGTTCTCCAACAACATCAACTGCTGCAAGACGTCTATCGCGCTGATTCGGTTGAGCTTGCTCTGCCCTCTCAGATTACTGAGGTGCCGAAACGCCTGCACAACAGATATAAACAGTGACAGGAACAGAGTCGATTCCAAGGGTGCATTGCCGGTAGATGCAAGAATGACCTGCACAATGGCTTGCGGCAGAGATTCAAGAAAGCCCTCCACCACCTTCTTGAGCTGCTCGTAGCTCGCCCAGAACGGGCCTTGCAAAGTCCGGTCTGGCGAGACGGCTATTGCAAGCAGCACGTCCAAGATGACCAAAACGGGAATGTGAATAAAGAAGAACAAAAATGTAGCCAGGAAACAGGGTGCGGCAAGGATAATCATTGGGCCGAGGCAGACCGGGATGAAGCAAATGATCATAAAAAAACGCCTCAAAGACCTCAAGAGAGGAATTGTGCCAGGTTTTGAAGAGCCAATCCAAAAGGTTCTGCAAAAAATATCGCAAGTAAAATGCCAACACTTCATAAAACGGTGCTTTATACTCAATACGCATTTCCTCTAGCTTCAAGTCCCAGGTGACTGGATTCGCCAGGTTCCAAAATGACTTCCAGTATATGGTAACGCTGGCAGCCAGAATGGCGTAGGGGAGCGCCATGAAGGTAACAGTGATCCAGAACCACACACTCCGCTGCTGCCCTCCAGCTTGCCACATGGACGCCGCCACCAGTGCGTCTGTGCCAAGGTCCACCAAGAACAGGATGCGGTACATGAAGTAAAAGTATAGCTTGTGCAGGAGCCGGGTTCCCCAGTTCCCCTGAATCTGCTCCTTCACCAGCTCGACGACGGCTGAGGGGTCCGCCTGCCTCTCAAGCTTGTCGATTGTCATCTCCAGGTTGCCGATTGTCCACTCACAATCCTGCACCTTATCTGTGAACCTCTCCTCCAGGGATTGCAGTGTGACAGAGAAGATGGGCATGTCGATGCGCAGGGTGACGAAAGAGCGCAAGGCCTCGGAAGACAGCTCCCCTTGCCACCAAGCACCCCTTGATGAAGTCTTGAATACGCTCCAGGTGGTCGTCCTGTAGGAGCTGCGCCGCCTGGTCCAACACATTTGCGCATCGCTGCCATCCAGCATGTAGACTTGCCGAATCTGCATATCGACATTTTCACTATGCACCAGAATATCCATGAACCGCAGAACTGGCTGATGGCTTTTCCGTCTCTCAGCACGCCGCGCAGTTGTGAGGATGTTAGGAGAATGACCATTATCACCTCTCGGGCACGAATGCTCGGTGTGGTCCCACCGAGAACAGCGCACAGCAAATTCTCCACAGCTTGGCAGTAATCCCTATCATCTGCAAGCAGCTGACTGAACCGATGGGGGAATGTCCTCCGTCCCACGGTCATCTTGCCGCTGCAGCGAACAATCGGGGAGGCAATAAGGTGATATGCACCTTCACGCAGGTGCTGATTGACTTTCCCTGGTGGTGGTGGGAGGATGCTTTCCCGCAACCGCTTCCAGTTCAGGTCCCCAGCACACACCTGACGGAGTGCCTCCATACCCATCTCCTTCACCACTACATCCACGACAAACTTCTTCAGCATCTCGGGATCCTGCACCAGAGAAAATTTCGCCGGCGGCTTGGACACGATAACTGCAGCAACGATAGGTGCTACAGCCTCAAGGATATCCCGGCTCACCTTCTCATTTTTGAGAAATCTTGCCAGCTTCCAGTCACCGGTCATCACAGCCTCATACAGGTCGGGGGACAGTTTTGACCCCCTCCTCGCTTGAGCGTGTGTTTGCCGGATGCACTGTCTCATCCTGCCAACGACACGACAGCACGTGTTCCACCATGCCAGCCACATGCACCCGGCTGTCCGACACACATTGAACGGCATGAGATCGGCCAACAAAAGCCAGCCCACCATCATCCCAGTGGACGTGAGAAGCAAATCAAGAGCAGGACGGGGCCGTGACAAGATACCACAAACGCATACATATTCCCAACCCAAATGCAAAGCAGCATGGAAAGATGATACGATGTGACCGATCATCGGTTCATCGCTCAAAAATTGTTCGTCTCTGGGTTACGGAGTGAGCGAACCCTGCTGGCATGCCCCCCAGTGGCGCACGGTCGATGGTTGGGACCCGTTGGTCCATGGTTATGCCATGGATGCAGTCACACCACACAGCATGGATACCCCATGTCAAAAAAGGAAACATGCGGGCACCTAAGTGCTCCCCACAAAAATCAAGGGAAAACACAGAAGGTGGACTTCACCACCCTCTGCCTCTCCTTGCAGCAAAGGCAGACGAATCCACTGAGCTCTCCAAGAGGCAGTGCCCGCCAGAATGGCACCACAGGAACAACTGCCTCCCAAACCCAACTTCCACCCGGCGGCCGTCCCCGTTCACAGCGACGCGCCAGTACCTCACACCTGGGTCAAAGAACACAAGTCCCCCGGCATGTGTAATAACCATGAGCACTGCCGACACACACACACACTCCATCTTTTTTGAGATCTTCTTGCCGGTCGCTTTGCAAAGTGAGCCGCCCATACCTTCTGCTGTGGTCCGCAGTCGCGACACTCGAGAAGCTTCAAGGCCTCGCGCAACAACGGCACCCACAATAACGCCACGGCATGGGCATCCGGCTCCTCGCCCTCGCCAGTGACACTCACCATCGCGCCCGCAAACTTCCACAGCTTCCACGTCAGGGCGTGCACTGCTTGAATGGCACTTCGAAGTGGCGCGGGCCCCAACTCAGTCTGCAGCGGTAACGGCTCATCATGAAGGCTCATCAAAGGGGCTTCCTCACCGAAGAAGGGGCATACTTGTTGCGGCGCGCTACGCGATGACCCACTCATGCACTGCTCGGTTTCGACTTGCGCGCCCGAGAATTCTTGGGCTCCACGCGAGCTTGCATGTCCGGATGCGCGGCGCCGTCGTGCATGCTGCTGCTTGGCTCTAATACCTGCACGTGTGTGAGCGCCCGTGATGGCGCCTGCACATGTGCATGCACCTGTTCACGTCGCCTGATGCGTGTTGTGCTCGTGCACGCCTGGACATATCTGACCAACACGAATGTCGACCCACGCAAGACTTCGAGATCCGCTCGACAATGCCCAAAAGACCAATTTCATCTTTGCTCAAATTCCAAAAACATTCTCCAAAGGACTATTGATACATCACTATAATACATGAGCTACATTGTCGGTAAGCTCAAACGATGGGGTATGTCAAGTTTATATGAGCGTAAAGAGTTTTGTGTGATGCATTATTCTCATCTCTATCACATTACAGCACGTACCATAATTCTATTCTGAGACACACTGTCACCTGGCTGTATCAACCTACATAATGCGCAGATTCAAATTACGGAGAAAACTACTCTCCTGCTCCTAAATGCGAAGCGTGAACGTGGCGGCGTTTGGATGCTTTCTTATGGCCTTCTGCACCGTTGCTTTGCCTTCATCTCCCATGTAATTATCTGCACGGATTCACATGATACCATGAGTGAGTGTGAGGCTTTGGTCAAACTTAAAATCATCACTGCAGAGAGAAGCATTGAATACCCACACTACCCAAATTCGGTGCGAACTGCTAAACACCACACCGCCCTAATTTAACCCTAAATAGAAAAATATTTTGCACCTGTCTATATCGCACGACGCCACTGCACCACAAGCATGTGGACTGAGTCCAGCTGTCAATGAATGATAACAAATGACAAGAGAAACACACATCACAATGTATGAAATGGCTTACCGGATAGGTTCATAGTGTTGAATCACCCACGTGTTGAACACCACACTCCCCTAATTTGACCCTATTAAAGGGGGAAATAATTATTTTGCGCATGTCTATACCGCAGCATGCAATTTAATCACGAAGCCGATGGCGCATGGTCCACGCACACATGCTAGGAGATTCAAATTGTGAAATGAGAAGGCTGAAGGTGTGTAGAATCTTACACTTAAGGTTGAGTGTGTTCAAGGACCCGCATCACACCCCCCTAATTTAACCCTAAACACGAAATTCACTATTTTGCATCTATCTGCACTGCAAGATGCAAATTTCATCCCGAAGCTGATGGGGCATGGTCCACGCATGAATGCCCAGAGATTCAAAATGCGAAATCAGAGGCTAAAGGTTTGTAGATTCTCACATTCCATATCTAGTGTGTTCAAGGACCCGTTGAACACCACGGTCCCCTAATTTAACCCTAAGCAAGAAAAGCACTATTTTGCACCTATCGATAGTGCAAGATGCAAATTTCATCCCGAAGCCGATGGCGCATGGTCCACGCACACATGCCAGGAGATTCAAATTGTGAAATGAGCAGGCCGAAGGTGTATAGAATCTTACCGTAAAGGTTAAGTGTGTTCAAGGACGTGTTGAACACTCCCTCCGCATTCGGAGTGAGTACGTCGGCCAGCGCCTTGGCTCCTTCAGGTCCAATGCTGTTACCTGCGCGACATACACTCGGAATGAGTCTAGCTCTCGTTGAACACCGCACTCCCCTAGTTTAACCCTAATTAGATAATCACTATTTTAGGTGTAGAGAGGGCATAAAAGAAAAGAGCAGTAGTAGAATGGAGAGAATGGCTTACTGCTTAGACTCAGTGTGTTCAGCGACGTGTTGAACACTCCCTCCTCATTCGGTGTGAGTGCAACGGCCAGGGCCTTGGCTCCTTCACATCTAATTCCATTACCTGCACCACAAGCCCTTGGTATCAGGCCACCTCTTGATGATTGAATACATATAATGAAAGAAACATGCTGTAGAATGTCGGGAACGCCTTACCGTATAAATGCAGTGTGTTCAATGACCCACTGCAGTCGGGGACGTGTTGAACACCACGGTCCCCTAATTTGACCCTAAAGGGAAAATCTGTGTTTTGCCCGTCCGTGCAGTGCTTGATGCACTTCTTTTCACGAGGACAATGAAATATTGCCAGTATGCAATAGTCTCGATGTGTGAGGACCCCACTTATCGAATGGGGAGGCTAACAATGCGAAGATTCTTACCCCAAAGGTAGAGTGTGTTCAATGTTGAACACCACGGTCCCCTAATTTAACCCTAATTAGGAAAACCACTGTCTATGCACCTCTCTGCACTGCAAGATGCCATTTACTTCAAGAAGCTGATGGCAAGTGGTCCATGCACACATGGCGAGAGACCCCAAGTGTAAAATGGAAAGGTTGAAGGTGTATAGATTCTTACACTCAAGAATGAGTGTGTTCAACGACGTGTTGAACACTCCCTCCGCATTCGGAGTGAGTGCAACAGCCAGCGCCTTGGCTCCTTCAGGTCCAATTCCATTCGCTGCACCACAAGCAGTTGGCACGAGCTTACATCTTAATGCATGTTAACAAACCTCAAGAGAAATGGGCAGCACAATGCGCAATACAGATTACCCCATAGATTTAGTGTGTTCAAGGACGTGTTGAACACTCCCTCCGCATTCGGAGTGAGTGCAACGGCCAGCGCCTTGGCTCCTTCAGGTCCAATATTATTATCTGCACCACAAGCACTTTGTGTGAGCCCACGTCTTGTACATCCATCACAAATAGTACTAGAAACATGCAGGAACAGGTTAGAAACGACTTACTTCTCAAGTCCAGTGTGTTCAAGGACGTGTTGGACACAAGCGCATCGGGAAAGGGACTTACTACCTAGATCAAGTGTGCTCAGCGACCCGTTGAACACCACGCTCCCCTAATCTAACCCTAATTAGAAAATCGCTCTTTTATACCTGTCTACCTGTCCACACTGCAAGATGCAGTTTACATCACGAGGCCGATGGCAAGTGGTCCACGCACACATGCTAAGCGACTCCAAATGTGAAATGGGAAAGTTGAAGGTGTGTGGATTCTTACGCTCAAGATTGAGTGTGTTCAAGGACGTGTTGAACACTCCCTCCGCATTCGGAGTGAGCGCAACGGCCAGCGCCTTGGCTCCTTCAGGTCCAATCATATTATCTGCACCACAAGCAATTGGTATCAGGCCACCTCTTGATGAGTGAGCAACATAATCAACAGAAACTTGCAGTAGAATGTGGGGAACGGCTTACCGCATAAATTCAGTGTGTTCAAGGACCCGTTGAACACCAACTCCCCAGCCAAAAGCTTTGCATTTTCTGGCCCTGCCTTTAATCCCCCGTCGCATCCACTGAGGTCCATTTCGGTGGCCTTTTGAGGGATTCCACAAACCGACGTGAGAGAATCACTCTGCCGTAGGACGGCAAGGATAGCTGCTCGGCCCTCATCTCCAATATCGTTCTCGAGCAAGTTGAGTGTGTTCAACGATGTGTTGAACACTCCCTCCGTATTCGGAGTGAGAGCACCGGCTAGCGCCTTCGCTCCTTCAGCTCCAATGAAGTTCTCTGCACCACAAGCACTCAAAGTCAACCCGGCTCTTGATGAACCATCTAGCGCTAGATGGTCGAGTTGGGTCATCGTTCGCCTCATACACCCGAGGTGACTGGTTCGAGCCCTCCTTCTACGCTATGCGTCGAGTACGCTGCCACGTGGCAGTTAGCGATCGCATGCTCCCCAAAAATATTGGGAAGCTCATCAGAATGATCACAGATATTAATAGAAACAAACAACATAATGTGGGAAACTACTTACGATATAGATTCAGTGTCTTTAACGACGTGTTGAACACGAGTGCCTCAGCCAAAGCCTTGATTCCTCTCGCGTCATACCTTCCATCACCTTCCCAATCCAAATCACACAACTCGCTGCCTGCGAGGAGCAACCCCAAGCTACAATCAGCAACCATTCAACACATCACTGCATAAAACAGCATTGCACAACCGCACCTCTGAGATTAAGTGTGTTCAAGGACACACGTTCAAGGACCCGTTGAACACCACGCTCCCCTAATCTAACCCTAATTAGAAAATCGCTCTTTTCTACCTGTCTACCTGTCCACACTGCAAGATGCAGTTTACATCACGAGGCCGATGGCAAGTGGTCCACGCACACATGCTAAGCGACTCCAAATGTGAAATGGGAAAGTTGAAGGTGTGTGGATTCTTACGCTCAAGATTGAGTGTGTTCAAGGACCCGTTGAACGCTCCCTCCGCATTCGGAGTGAGTGCAACGGCCAGCGCCTTAGCTCCTTTAGCTCCAATGCCATTCCCTGCACCATGCAGAACACATGCTCTTACAATTAAGCTCCCACATTTGCAAGCAAACCCATTTACCACAACAACAATTATCCCAAGAAACCCCATCCCAAATACCTGCCAGGCTGAGTGTGTCCAAGGACCCGTTGAACACTCCCTCCTCGTTCGGAGTGAGTGCAATGGCCAGCGCCTTGGCTCCTTCAGGTCCAATACTATTCCCTGCACCACAATCACTTTGCGTGAGCTCACCTCTTAATTATTGATCACAGATATTAGCACAATCAAGCGGAAGAATGCGAGGGAATTGCTTACAGCTCAAATCCAGTGTGTTCAACGACGTGTTGAACACCCCTGCCTCGTTCGGAGTAAGTGCGACGGCCAGCGCTTTAGCTCCTTCATCTCCAATTATATTCCCTGCAACACACGCACGTGGAGTGAGTCTAGCTCTCAATGGATGATAGCACATGTCAAGAAAAACACACACCACAATGCATGGAATGACTTACCAGCTAGGTTCACTGTGTTCAGCGACGTGTTGAACACCCCCTCCGCATTCGGAGTGAGCGCAACGGCTAGCGCCTTCGCTCCTTCATCTCCAAGGTTGTTGTCTGCAACACAAGCACTCAAAGTCAACCCAGCTATTGATGAATATTCACAGATATCAATAGAAGCAAACAACACAATGTGGGAAACCACTAACAATATAGATCCAGTGTGTTCAACGACCCGTTGAACACCACCCTCCCCTAATTTGACCCTAGATCAAAAATTCACTCTTTTGCACCTGTCTACGCCATAGGATGCAATTACATACACGAAGCCGATGGCGCACGGTCATTACATAAATACCTAGGAATCTGCAATGTGAATGGGACTACTGAAGGTGCGTGGATTCTTACCTGCCAGTTTCAATGTGTTCAAGGACGTGTTGAACACCCCCAACGCATCCGGGGTGAGTGCAACGGCCAGCGCCTTGGCTCCTTCAGGTCCAATTCCATTTGCTGCACCACAAGCACTTGGTGTAAGCTCACCTATTGTACATCCATCACAAATATTACTAGAAACATGCAGGAACAGGTCAGAAACGACTTACATTCCAAGTTCAAGTTCAGTGTGTTCAAGGACCCCTTCAACAACCCCTCCCTGTTTGGAGTGAGTGCCATGGCCAGTGCCTTCGCTCCTTCATCTCCAATGAGGCTACCTGCTCCACAAATACTTGGTATGACCTCACCTCTTGATTATTGATCACACAAATCACAAGATGCAAGCAACACAATGCAGGGAACGGCTTGCTGTGTAAATACGGTGAGTTCAAGGGCGTTCTGTGGAAATGCTGCTCCTGTATAATTTCCAAAAAATGAATTTGGCACATCATCCTAAAGTTGCAGTCATGGAAAAAGTAGGTACCTCTCAGAGTCTGCAATCGAGCCCCGGAGATGAGCGGCATGAGGCGGACCAAAGCATTTAGACCAAGTCTATATAGTTCAAGTCCAATCGGGGAAAATGAGAAAACGTTTTCTCTTTCCCCAATCAACACATCATTCTGTGCATCAGGTCCATTGAAGATTGATTCAATTGAAGACCAACTGTCTTCAGATATTGAATCGCCCAAACGTATGCAGGCCTCCACGCGGTAGTCGATAAGGTGACGTACTCTATCGACCTCTTGAATGGAGTATGCATGCCCCGTCTTGCAGACCCTCAGATCAGAGCACTGATTGAGAAGTTCCATACGGTCTGGAGTAGAAATGTCATCTCCGTGGTGAAGATGAATTTCTTTCACGTACTCTTTGCCGTATGCGATCATTTGTCGCAAGCATCCCCACGACGCCCTTTTTTCATCAGCATCGCCGATCTTCTTCCAGAGTTCTCCTTCCTCTCGTATGAATTTGCGCCACGAAGGGGACACCGCCATGCACTTGATCAGCTCGCGGGTATGTTCAAGCTGAAGGAGGCATTTCCCAAAAGGCTCTTGGCCCAGGTATGATATCGGATCATGGCTCTTCCGGAGCGTGCGTCGATTTCCCATTTATTGCAAGAGAACCTGTGAGCAAGGCATAACAGAAGACACCCGTCTGCTTCTTGTTTACGGCCCCGAGAGCTCAACGGCACTTTGAAGTGGGGTGCACTCCCGACTCAGCGCATCCAGTAGGTTGCACTGACATGGTTGAAGTAAGAGAATTCACAGATATACTCGAAAGGTGACATGATGGCATTTTGCAAAGTAACAACAATACATGTTTTGTTGTAGTACGTGATGAGAACGTCATTTATCGGCATTATAGGGGTTGTCAGCAACTGGAGGAATGAGTTTCAAAGGCTCTGAGAGGTCAAGTGACCTAGTTCAGCTGCAAATTGGTCAGTAGTTAGCAGTGCAAGGCGTCGTGGTTTTTGGTAGGTAAGGAGAGTAAGATTGGGCACAGGGAGGAGGTATGGTGGAGGTTTATGAACAAGTGTGTGCTCATTTGATACGCAGAAAACAACATTCGAGGACAGGAAAGGGCACGTTTCACCTTCGAACGAGGAAATGACACATCTCAAGACAGAACCAATAAATGACACATCTCAAGTCAGAACCAATAAATGACATATCTCAAGTCAGAACCAATAAATGACATATCTCAAATCAGAACCAATATATGACATATCTCAAATAAGAACCGGGAGATGAAAAACCCTAAAATTCAGGCGGAAGCACAGGCCTCCATCGGTGTTTGATCACGGTACCTCGCAGGTGAATCAAGACATATGGCTGGACGCAGAGAAAGTGAGGATACTAGCTGCAGAGTGGTGCTCGGAAGAAAATGGTTAAAGAAACCCATCTTCTGCGTTTCTTTCTTATCCCGTTGTCCATTGGAGAAGTGACGACTGGTCCTAGACTTCCGATGGTTGAATCAGCACTGTGTGTAGACAAACAGAGATGTGCAGATAGGGTACCTATGAGGTGCTAGCAGCAAATTGATCCGTGAACTCAGGCCGACGCCTTTGAGCCAAGATTGCTACACATCGATATAGATAGTGCTAGCAAAAAACTTGGGGGGGAGGTAGTCAATCTGGAGACGCCTGAGACGAGTACTATATCGACTGGGACTGCCGTAGGACATACACAAGCAAGTGGCCTGAAGATGGACCTTTAATAGGGAAAACTCCGAGTGACTGAACAGCGTGTGCACAAATTCCACACTAAGGCACAGGAGACGATGTTTCATGAAAACGGAATTATTACTTTAGGAGAGTACCACAGCGAAACACGCTGTCCTTTCATCTGAACAGGCGGCCAGTCGATACGTAAACACAGCGTGGGGCCCTTTGTTCAAAACGCTTACGTTAAAAACCACGGTGCAAACGGACATCATTCAGGGACGCCTAAGGCGACGATATTGAGACGAAGCCCAGAGCAGTACGAGGGCCCAAAATAAAAGCGAAGGGTAGTTTAGACGATGCGTGCAAGGCAGACAACAAACCGAGGGAATGGCGAAAGAAGGGGGAACGCACGGAGGCGACCGAAATGAGAATAAAAGCAAGAGGCCTGGGAAGATGGTGTAACAGCATCGGTCGCAGCTCTGCGAGGACGAGATGGGCGAGACAAACAACTAGAAAGGCTAGTATCTCACCAGTGCCTCCGCCGTTGTCTTCCAACACAGATCGCGGGAGGGGGGCCTTTGCAGGTACCGAGGGTCCAGAGGCGGCCAAAGGTTAGAGTCACTTTCACAGAAAAAGGCTGAAAAACTGCAAAATACACTTAGCGTTTGGGCTCATAAAATGTGAACCGCTATAGGTATTCAAGTTCTGAAAAGTGCGTATTTTTTTTCAGCTTACTCTCGTCCCCAGAGTTTAGACGAGCCGCGCTTCGCGCGGCTACCCGCGATTCGATTCGAGGGCTGCGTTACTTGATGATTGTGGAGCTCGTCTAAACTCTGGTCTTTCTCGTCAAAACCCAGAATTTAGACGATAAATGTCTACCTTTTTCTTACGGACCTCGGCAGTCGGCAGCTCAACAACGTATTTCGCTCCCGACTGGCTCATGATGCCGATATGTTTATGGTTTGAGAGTTGAATATTTTGTTCATAATATCAGTAACTTTTGTTTTCTGCGGCGAGTTCTCACTGCAACCTCAAGGACGTCAGCTTAAGCGCGTAGGCTTCTCGAAGATTGCGATACTTAATTCACGTGAACGTCATCTTCGCTAGTTCGTTGCATGAGCTATGGCGCTCGGAACCGAGCAAATGAAACTGTTTTGGAAAGGTAGAGGTAGTTGTCCCCAAATCCGTACTGTCCCCAAATCCGCACCGTCAAGATTTTCAGGGTTTATGGGGACCGTCAGATGAATACCGCCACCTTTGACCATACCAAAACATGCCATTTCAAAAGAGCAACGTCCAACATCAACTAAAAGTGTCGAGCTAAGTCGGGGGTCTGCTGAGAGACGCTGTATAGGGCTCTACTGAGGTTTAGGTATGGGTGGAAAGAGCAAAGCTGAGCTGAAAATATGGGCTAAAGATAACAACATTCGTGTAAATCAGCCATACCGGGCGCCCTTAAGACCTCAATGAAGCATCGGGTGGAAAAAATCCGGTCACCATTCGACCATTAACGCGTATAATACGGCCATCTAAAAAATGGGTGCGGATTTGGGGACAACTACCTCTATTGCACTCCTCTTTTGGTTTCCGTGTTCTATGTTGGACCTAGGGCGGATGTTTGTTTGTTATTCACGTGTGACTGCTGTTGCTGCAACCGCTGTTGCTGCGATTGTTGATGTTGTAAGTACGGCTGGTGCTGCAACTGCTGAAGGTTAGGTGGGAAGGTGGTGTATGGGTAGAAAGGTTGTGATGGGGAAACGGGTTGTTGTTCCTCCCTAGTGGTCGTTTGGTACGGGTCTGAGGCTTGCTGGGGCATGTTGCCGAAGTTGTCAGGGTCATGACCGATGACATATGTGTCATACATGTCATACGTGTCATACCTGTCAGACATGTCATACCATGTCATGTCATATATTATTATGACAGTCGGTCGTGTCATATATTATTACGACAGTCGACAGTATGGTCGATCATGACTGTACATGTCGAGTCGCGTCATATATTAATATGACAGTCGTCAGTACGGTCGACGATGACTGTACATGTCGCCAGATGATAATGTCATATCATCAGGCATCCCTGTCATCGAGAGTTCGTATGTCGAACTCGAAGATGGCAAAGCAAAGATACATCTTGAATACAAACAAGAACCATCTTGGCTTTCAGCATGCGCGGAACTCGCATGCGCAGCATGAACGAACTAGTCGTTATTACCATGCTGGTCGTTCAACCTACGTCTCGGGTTCACAACCCAATGGCGGTACCATCTAAGATGATGGGAGACGTATGGTACAAAAGTGAGGAAGCGTTGTGCTTCAGCAGATCTTCTTACAGAGACTGCACTCACAAACCCGCTCATCCGTACACTTGCATTGCTGTCCAATGGCTACTACCCAAATTCATGGTCCTACCACAAGGACCAATGGGCAATTGCGGTTTCGATCACTAAATCGACTATTTGAGGCACAGGCAACATTTGCACATGATATTTATGAGTTAAATGAATTTTATTTCTTATAGCGGCGGCCCCCATGAGACTTTAGGTGGGTGGTTGAACGACACGCTTTAGGGGTGTAATTTCACCAAAAGCTTGAAGAGAATAGTGGTCCTACCACAAGGACCACCGTTGTTTTGAGTATTAGAAGTCACATGGGGGGCTCACGGTGATGCTCATGGTTATACATCTTGAGTTTATGACCAAATAAGATAACTGAATCGGTGACTTCGCACCCTCATCATCATTTCCGCTCTATTTCAGCATGGCGCATGTTCAACACAATGCAAATTCCGAATTTAGTGAATTTCGGACTTTAGAAATTGGCATTCATCCATTCTAAAATGTACACGCCAGTCGAAAAATAAGATATTTGGATGATGTTAGACTTTCAGAAATTCGCAATACATATATACTTGAAGATTTAATGTGTCGCACACACCAACCTTGCGATATATGCCCTTTAGCAAGCAATTATGATGGCTGGTTGGTCAGCTCGCGTGACCATTGTTTTAGGGGGGAAACCAACGAGCCAATATATTAGAGGGGAAGCCAACGAGCCAATGAACCAATATATGCATTCCAACCGGGCCTACCGCCCAAATATGATTGGGACATGTGTATAGGTTCAATTTGATGGTATCCGCGCAGGTGTAGTGTTGATATATGATTGGTAAAAAATTATTGAAGATGAGTCACTAATTTGCCACATTTTGAATGTTCCAAAAATCCGTTTTGAAAAATTTGAGTGTAGAGGTTTGAAATGCGTTCGTCATGGATATATGGGATGGATATAGGCCAAACCAGCGTTCAAATAAATTAATTTAGGACCTATATATACCACCTTTCATTAGTTAGACACCACAAATCACGGGAGATTGCCAATTAAATTATTGGAACAATGGTCCTCGTGGTAGGACCAAATCGTCGATTTGGTCCTACCACAAGGACTGCGGGGCAGTAGCCACCAACTTTGCAGTGTTTATTTGTATACTGATAATATATTCACGGCGCCTGTTTATCCCGCCGTATCAGATGGTATTCTAAAAGAAACTCGTCAAGGCACGATACTCGAGAACTCAAGTGGGTGCAGCGATAGACGTAGTATATTTCATATTGTTCGCAGGTTTGCAGGTGGGCGCATAAGCGACAGCGCTCGCAGTAATATTGAATATCTGCAGCTCGAATAATATACGCTCGCATATCGACAGCGCAGAGATTGCGCGAGGAGATTTTTCGCAGCGCACACGCAGAAACAGCTGATCGCACATATACGCGATAAGGTGTGCACATGTCATACATCGGCGCAGCAATGAAACGTATTCGCATAAATGGTTCGCAAATGTATGCATGTTCGCAGATGCGATAAATCAGCGGCGAAATCGTTTTCGCGCGGAAAATCATCAGCGCAGTATCACGATTTTCATAATTGCACTAATTTGCAGAAGGCAGCATGCGCGATGGTCGCATATTTTTACAGAAGTGAATCGCAGCATGCGCGCGCTTGTATGAATCACGTTCGAAAACTGTCCAGAATGATATATTACATAGTGGTCATCGACAGAATTTTGATTCGTATACATGTCAGCGCTCGTATCATGCGCTGATGAATGGCGACGACAATACATGCTTTTCATCAGCAGCGCGCTCGCATTCGTATGCGACGTACATCAGCGATTTTTGCAAATAATTCATTCGCACTGTTTACAATAACCAGCGCGTACAATGATTTTTAGCCTGTCAGCACGATATGCATTTTCCATGATTTCATCAGATGCGATGAACGCTCGATTTTAGCGCGTACGATTCCTGATGTGTCTACATGCAGTGAGAAGCACATATGTGTACGCGCGTCGAAATCATATGCAGAATGATTGTATACATGCAGGAATGCTGTGGACACATAATCGTTATGCTGTGGATACATACTGCTGTGGATACATTACCACTATGCTGCTGTGAATGTACTATCATCATACTGCAGCAAATTCCAAAATGTACTGATGACTGCACAAATATTCTTAATCATCAGCATTCATGCTCATCAGAAATATAATAATGTGTGCACAATATGTGAATGTGGATGTCTAAGTTGTGTCTAAGTTGGGCACACCATTGTCTAAGTTGGGCACACCATTGTCTAAGTTGGGCACACCATTCACTTGCAGCAATCATCAATATGCAGTACATGCATTATTATACCATGTATACATCTTATGCTGAATGATTGCAACATTGTGAATTGTACATGCTTTACTATACTGTACAGCTTGATCACGATACCAGCTGTAGTACATAGTGCATAAGCATATTGCAGTGCATGCTAGTCTATATTCGAATCCATGTAGCAAAGGGTGCCTGAAAGTAGTCTTAACACCATAATTAGTTTGTCATGTCCTGGTGGAGCCGAGATGCTCTCCAGATCACATGTACATTCTATGGTGGATTACTGGATGGAATGCTCACCTGAGCTTCATGTAAAATCTATCCAGCAACTCATTTTGTAATGAGATTAGCATGAAATTACAATGATCCCTAAACTTGATATATCATGTTAGATGTAATCAGTACATGGTATGCTGACTGTCTTGCATGATAAATTGTCTAGGATATTGTGATACCCAGAACATATCCTGCAGAGTGTGTACAATTAAACACACACACATACTGGCATAAGTACTAATCAGCAGTACTACACACTGCACATACACTAGCATTCATTATACATGTTGAGATTCACTGACTCAGAGTGAATAGATCAACTATATTGTATATGGTAATATGGATACCACTTTCCAAACACATGTGCGTGGAAAGTGTCAATGATGGCGATACATAAGGGAACAGGATAAGACAACATGCTGTAGGGCTGGATGGAGTTATCTCCAGACCCGAAGGCAAAATACTGCACCCATAAAACAGCTGGTAACTGTTGGGTGCAGTCCACTCGTCTCATCCCACATATCATCGCTGGAGCAACTACAACAACTACGTTGCATATTGACAGTTGAATCAGACTTGATCAGATCAATTGCATGCAACACACAGATCAGTATTTACATGATATCTGACAATAGTGTTAAGGACAACACACATATATAAATGTGCTGTGTCAAGTTGCTGTGATTATATCCAGCAAAGTCCAGATTTGTTCTAAATAAGATATATCACTTTGATAAATCTTAAAAGCACAGACCTATGCTCAGAACAAATCATAGGTTGACAAATATCACTGAAGTGGATGTTCCTGAATGGATGTTCCCACTTAAGTTGATAAATCTATACATAATCAGAAAAGTACATTTGCTGTGCATGGGTTTGAATCAGTAAAACCCAGAATGCTGTCAACCATAAATGTTGATATACAGCACAACTCACTTATTTGCTATGAAATTTGTCATGTGCAAACGTGAAGTTCCTTCCAGTGATTCTGTACTTTACATTCCACATATACACTGAGATATGTCACCGAGGCAATATTTTAGATAGCTGAAAAAGCTGTAAAATGGGTAAAAATGCTCCACGCATGATTTCAAAATGAAAAATGTGTGCCCATTTTATTTAAAATTATGATTTTATACCTATTGAGGTATCAGGAAATCATAATGACACATGTCATATCTCGTGTAACGCCCTAGATATTGGGTGTGGAATATGTAGGGGTATACATATTGCTGTAACAATAAATCGCTCAAAATGCTGTACGTAAAACACATTTTGAAAATTTCGGATTGATTTTTTTTGCTAAAATGAATATTTACCTATCAAATAACAATCCCTGATTTATGCAGCATGTGTAACGCCCTGTAACACCCTAAAAATTAAATGTGTGTAACAGGGGTGTAACGTACCTCCTGAAAACCACCTTACATTCATGTAGGTATTAAATGCAGTTTTGCTTAAAAATCTTTGCAAAAACATTATACTGCTTATTTTTTTACCTATATTAGGGTTACTGATACCATGTAACACCCTAATCACATTATGGGGTATAAGGGCCACTGTAACTATATATGCCCTAAATACCACTATAATTTCGATAAACTTCGTATTTAGCATTAACATATCATGCTGTTTTTGACACAAACATGATTATGTATCGGGCAACAACCCTAGAACTGTATGAGCTGCTTCCTACAAGGATTGCAAGCTATAAACTATAAACTGTAAGCTATACGCTATGAAATATATAAGCAACCGACTGCCTATATGTTCACACTTCCTCAAAGGGGGAAGAAGGTGGATAGGATTACACACATATCCATTTTATATTCCGATCTGGTGATTTCTGATGGATTGCTTTTGATAAAATCACTGCATCCACAAGTAACGTTGAAATCTGTACAACGTTAAATCCACCATCACTAATAAAGTGTAAACTCGGATGGGAAACTATATCCCAATGACTATAAGTTGACTTTTGCTCAGCATTTACATTCTCAAGAAGTTTGGAATGCTGAATTATATACATAACATATAACCTGATACCATGCTTAATTGCATTTCCTGGATCAGAAGATGATAGTTATATAATGTATATATATATATCCCACTTGATACACTTTGGCATTATAGCCGTACATAAGAGTGGGAAGGACAAGTGCATCGCTGTAAGACTGGTTGATATAGTCCCAGTGCTGAAGGCAGAATTGGGCACCCGAATAACAGCTGATAACTGTTGGTGACCACTATGCAAGACCTTCCAAGCGTAACTCCTTTGTCCTAAAATGCAAGTGAATTGTTCATAATATGTTGACATCACATAAAAGCATTCTGATAAAAACCCTATATATTCATATGAGCTGTCATCACTACAATGACACGGGTTTTTGAATCGTCGAAATGAGTATAACTCCGATGAATTTATTAGTACAGAATAAGCTGTTGAGATTATTCCTCCGGCTGGATTGCAATCATTCACAATCCCTGTACATTCCGGTGACAAAATATTGCACTGGACTGATCACCACATTTGGTATAATCTGTTATATATAAGTCACCAGAGAAAGCATTGCAATCAGCACAATGCTGTCTAGACTCACAAAGATGAGTAACAGATATTCTCAGATGTAATAAATGGAGGCACAATGTGACCTACGCTAAAATCGCGTATGCTCGGGCACTGTATTGTGACCTGCGCTAAGATCGTGTATGCATGGACACAACATGACTCGTGCCAATGACGTGGACATATTTTATGCCACGACATCACATCTGAAATCAATAAATCACTCAGAGAGAAGGTGTTGACAACAGTATAGCACCATTATATATATAGTCATGAGGATTTTAAAGAAGGCACAGTCTCTCCGATATTGACAAACATGGTACACATATTACCATGCTCTCTGATTATATATTGACATCCCACAGCATACGATGATGGTAATAGCAAACCACTTCGCTGCTGGAGGGTAGTGTTGTATTTTATACAGCACATGCATGGGCACTATATGACCCACGCTGATGACGTGAATTCGGGCTGCATCCCAAAGACTGCGATGCACCTTTGGTGCAATGGGCTGCAACCCGAGAACTGCTATCCAGCTTCATAGTAAGCTATCACGTCATCACATAGAGGTCGGACCTCTGTTGTATTTAAACGGCGCTTGACAACCGCCTAGCAATACACTTCCTTGAGGGGGGAAGATGGTAAGCTAAAAATACAACTAAAAACCAAATAAATAATAAAGACAAATAATAAAATAAAACAATTAAGTTGCATCATCGTTTTTGCTTTGGTAAGCCTGACTATATACAGTCAAACCATGCAGAACTCCATGAAGTTGACACATATAAGTATCAAACATTTCTAAGGTCATCAGCCATGACATACATATGAGCTTGATTTTAAAAACCTAGACATTGTATGCCTTTGGTCTAGCGTGTATCCAGACTAGAATTGTATATTGACACGGTGCAAGCACTATAACCTTTGCCACCGATGATCATTGAAAAAGGGCAACCATTCTTGATATTTCATACATATCATCTGATTGTATCATTAAAGGTGTCAAGAGTACTCAATGCAATATGCAGGCTACAGCCTGAGTACAACACCTAAAAAGGTCAAAGCCACTGAGCTGACCAATGCAGCATAAATGCTAGCTGCCTTTAAGGCTATACAATAAGCCTATTGCCCTTATGTCTTGATATGTATCCGTGTATTGGCATCTCTTTGAGGTAATTATGCCTACTGAATGAGCCATACCAACCATCTTGTCTTCATTGATCATTACATATCTGATCATATCGCCATTGAGCAATGCCTATTCTGTGAGATTATATATCACGAGGCATTTCATTAGTGCACATTAAACAATTGAAGTGCAACAAAGATCATCAGCTCTACATCATACCAAAAGGTTGAGTTATTGTCAATTGAATTTTTTTAGACACCATTTCTCAGAGGTCTATTCATCATAAAAGACAGAGTCTGTGCAATCATGGCTATTCAGCCTCCGACATAGCTGCATAGTTATTTAGCTTATGACCCAACCGTTGTTAATTAGCCTCCACGCTATATGGCTGAAAAATGGCAAGCAATCTCTTCGGTCATTCTTGGGCATAGAGCAATCAAGCACAGCCAATCCAGGATGTTTATCCCAAAATTCTCTAAGAATGATTCATATTTTCCATGTGTCATATGAAAACAACCAAATACCACCCTATGATGGGAGTCATCTCCTTCAGTGAATGGTAATTTTGCATGGTGACTTTCTGGCTGTTTATTTTCTTCGCATGCTGCAGGTCTGCTGCCTCCCTGTGTGATTCGTCCTCTATGGAAGAACAAGACATGTTGAAGCCAGTTTTGCTTTTGGATGAAGAAAGCTCAGAAGATGAGCTAGTAGATTCCAGCAAGTTTCGTGGCTGGTACAACGTTCCGGATGTAGCACTAGCAAAGAGGCGTTTGCAAAATACGAAAAAAGCTGAGCGTGATGCCAAAAGACGTAGGAAACAATGTCCTCAGTGGATGTTGGATAGTCAATGGTAGCTTTAGCTAGAAAAGTACATTAGATTCAGATTCTGACCATATAAGTGGGCTTGAATGCACTCAAGTTTGTACTAAGTTGCAATTGTCCAAAGTTGTTATTCTGACATCACTACTTATTTGTGGAATAGCATACAATGGTATAAACCATCCACATATAGATTGACACCATATTTGTAATTTCATATCATTTTGGCACATAAGACAAGCATACTTCATTAAGAAATGAAGACTCTTCGAAAGTTCATTCTGGAATGTTTAGAAATTTGTTGCCTCATCCATTAGGCCACGAAGTCTTGGAAAACCCGCAATCTGTATACGGTTTCCAAGCGCAGTTCATCCTCATTCTGGAAAGTGACAGAAATTTTATAGTCATAAAACAAGTCACAATTCTATCGGATTGAAATGACACATTCATCATTCATACTTCTTTATCATAACAAGTCTCTAAATAGTGTTTGCCCAAAAATAAAATGGGCACCATTGAGATAAGTGATCATGTGCTGAAGAATATACACATATCACTAGGCAATGCCATGTTCTATTCATAATGAAATGACATGTCAGCCATCCATCAACTACGAAAATACAACTCGTAGTAAGTTGTTGTCATTACGGACACTTCTTGATTGACTCTCCATTAGCTTCGATACCAAAGTTAACTTCGGTACCATCACTGTATGTACAGATTTCTTTGTTCATCATGACAATCATTATCCAGAATCATTGTCTAAGTTGGGTACACTATAGTGACCCTGAACTGACAATATATGTGGGCTGCAACCCAACGACTGCATTTGACATCATCTGGCATTTGCCACATTCAAAATCGTCAGGCATATTGCCAATATGACGTAGAGAGAATCAATGTTCAAATTGGCATTGTTACCTCTAAAGCATTCGATGAGTAATCTCAGTCTGATTCTCTATCAAACCATTTTTCACATAACATAATGATTGAATAACATCCTCCATCACCATCTGATTGGTTTGATACATCTCTTTTTTCGAGGGGAGGAAGAGTATAGATTCATTCATTTTTCATACAGCTGCCACAAATTGATTTACATCATTGTGATTTTGCTTGGAAGATTAAAAATCTTATCAAAAGTTCCAGCATCTGTGTATAGCAGCCATAAAGTTGATGACACGGTACATCATGCCGATTGAAACATCAAATGAAGTCTTATTTGACTTGCTAACACATGAAGTTCATTATGAGGAAATCATAGATGCATATTTCTCTGGCTCTATCATATTATATGAAGGGCACTGACATAGGAGAACGATGGGTTTTCAAAGGTGAATAAGCTATATTGTAAATAGTATTCACTCTGGCTTACCACCACGCATTGTGCGATATGTGCCAAGCAACAGAGGCATCCGATTGTCAAATCAGACCGTGATAATCACGACGCGTGTCCCGGCGCGACGGGGCAAACAAGGCTACACACGAAGCGATTCACAGCGTGAAACACACATACTGCAGGTATGAGCGAAGGTTGCTGCATACACAGACCATATTAGCATGCACCACGTGATTATCTCTACACGTATAGTAATGCATGCTGCGTTATGAACACATGCATGTAGGCAACTGTGTCGATAACGCGTACCCTTGGATTATATCGTCTCGAAGCCGAACTTGTGCGTGGTCGTTAGGAACGGATCGTTCACCGCACGTGCGTATGTATATACTATACTTGCAATATACTAGCAATAGTCGCACTGACCACTAACAAACACTTCGTGACTTCGTGTATGGTTGGTGTATTATATCCGTGTCGTCCTGAGCTGAGCTTTGGATGCAGCTTGCTCGTTTACACACGCGGATGATACTGGGTTGTATGCATTGATGGAAGAATATATAGCTCATACGCCATGGCTTGTACACGTCGTATCGAATATTGCAAACGTTTCGTATGACGTGCCGTTGTTAAGCCTCCTGTCTTGTCTTATATATAATTACCGACTTCGTTACAGGATTTCGGATCTTCCGGATGCAATGCATGTAGATAATCAACCCGGTATCTTCGCAACACGTTGTTGCAATACACCATCACGTACCCATCCTAGAGTAGCGTGTCATACAGTTCATGACCAAGGGTTACAATCATATCATGCATGTATCATCTCAACCGTCGTGTGCCATCACGTATCAGGACTGCCACCGTATGCTACAGTGACACCATTCGTTATTGATGGAACTACTTTATTAGGTAATCGTACTGGAAGTATTCAGTCTCTTCCTAAATCTCTGAAAACGTTTATTACGCTTCCACCGCCTAAGGCGCAATAGCCGAAGGTGTTGACTCTCTCTTTTGCGTATAACTTCCCCCCAAAACACATTATGTGTTTGGCGTTCACAAAAGTTTGAGAACACATGAGGGAACTTATCGACTTTAAAAGGGAATTCATCCCGTTTGTCATATAACGTGATGTGTACATCACGAGTAGTCACCGGGACATGTATATACATGTCCAAAAAATGTGCATGGGTGACCATACTTGGGTCATCCCTCATTTGCACAGGTGACAAAACAACTCCAGTATGTACCGGATATATATCACGATACGAAGCCTGAAAAAGTGGGCTGTTGACGATGCAAAAATCATCGACATACCGCCACACGTTGTGTTGGAACGGTGTGCCAGGATTTGCCGTCACATACAACTTCTCCATGTGCACGAGCGTAAGGTTAGCAAGGTGTGGCGATGCTGCGCCACCCATAGGGATGCCCTTAAGCTGTTTAAAGATAGCATCTCCGACAGTCAAGAAATAGCATGTTGTGTAAATCAATGATATCAAACCACTTATTCACGTGTTCCACCAAGAGGAACGTATCACTGCAAGTTGTCGGATCCCCGACAACAGTATCCGATACGTAATACAAATTACGATCACGGCTGACCGCGGCATGGTCGTACACACACAGCACCGTACGAAGCAAAACGCAAGCGAATATAAACACGCAGCGTATCAAAGCTCGGGTATTGTAACCAAGTGTATACATCTTAAGACAGCGTATGCCGTATACTATGGACGAGAATGAATCCGGCATACGTAAGTATTATGTGTATGTGTATGTAACTCTCACATCCTGTGTCGCGAGCCTGTTAGACTGAAAATATTCATTTTGTGAAAGCGAAATATATATATAGTATTCACTCTGGCTTACCACCACGCATTGTGCGATATGTGCCAAGCAACAGAGGCATCCGATTGTCAAATCAGACCGTGATAATCACGACGCGTGTCCCGGCGCGACGGGGCAAACAAGGCTACACACGAAGCGATTCACAGCGTGAAACACACATACTGCAGGTATGAGCGAAGGTCGCTGCATACACAGACCATATTAGCAAGCACCACGTGATTATCTCTACACGTATAGTAATGCATGCTGCGTTATGAACACATGCATGTAGGCAACTGTGTCGATAACGCGTACCCTTGGATTATATCGTCTCGAAGCCGAACTTGTGCGTGGTCGTTAGGAACGGATCGTTCGCCGCACGTGCGTATGTATATACTATACTTGCAATATACTAGCAATAGTCGCACTGACCACTAACAAACACTTCGTGACTTCGTGTATGGTTGGTGTATTATATCCGTGTCGTCCTGAGCTGAGCTTTGGATGCAGCTTGCTCGTTTACACACGCGGATGATACTGGGTTGTATGCATTGATGGAAGAATATATAGCTCATACGCCATGGCTTGTACACGTCGTATCGAATATTGCAAACGTTTCGTATGACGTGCCGTTGTTAAGCCTCCTGTCTTGTCTTATATATAATTACCGACTTCGTTACAGGATTTCGGATCTTCCGGATGCAATGCATGTAGATAATCAACCCGGTATCTTCGCAACACGTTGTTGCAATACACCATCACGTACCCATCCTAGAGTAGCGTGTCATACAGTTCATGACCAAGGGTTACAATCATATCATGCATGTATCATCTCAACCGTCGTGTGCCATCACGTATCAGGACTGCCACCGTATGCTACAGTGACACCATTCGTTATTGATGGAACTACTTTATTAGGTAATCGTACTGGAAGTATTCAGTCTCTTCCTAAATCTCTGAAAACGTTTATTACGCTTCCACCGCCTAAGGCGCAATAGCCGAAGGTGTTGACTCTCTCTTTTGCGTATAACTTCCCCCCAAAACACATTATGTGTTTGGCGTTCACAAAAGTTTGAGAACACATGAGGGAACTTATCGACTTTAAAAGGGAATTCATCCCGTTTGTCATATAACGTGATGTGTACATCACGAGTAGTCACCGGGACATGTATATACATGTCCAAAAAATGTGCATGGGTGACCATACTTGGGTCATCCCTCATTTGCACAGGTGACAAAACAACTCCAGTATGTACCGGATATATATCACGATACGAAGCCTGAAAAAGTGGGCTGTTGACGATGCAAAAATCATCGACATACCGCCACACGTTGTGTTGGAACGGTGTGCCAGGATTTGCCGTCACATACAACTTCTCCATGTGCACGAGCGCAAGGTTAGCAAGGTGTGGCGATGCTGCGCCACCCATAGGGATGCCCTTAAGCTGTTTAAAGATAGCATCTCCGACAGTCAAGAAATAGCATGTTGTGTAAATCAATGATATCAAACCACTTATTCACGTGTTCCACCAAGAGGAACGTATCACTGCAAGTTGTCGGATCCCCGACAACAGTATCCGATACGTAATACAAATTACGATCACGGCTGACCGCGGCATGGTCGTACACACACAGCACCGTACGAAGCAAAACGCAAGCGAATATAAACACGCAGCGTATCAAAGCTCGGGTATTGTAACCAAGTGTATACATCTTAAGACAGCGTATGCCGTATACTATGGACGAGAATGAATCCGGCATACGTAAGTATTATGTGTATGTGTATGTAACTCTCACATCCTGTGTCGCGAGCCTGTTAGACTGAAAATATTCATTTTGTGAAAGCGAAATATATATATAGTATTCACTCTGGCTTACCACCACGCATTATAAGATATTGTAAGCTTACGACCATCCCTTTGACGTCAACAGCCTGAGATGCTGATTGTCGAAATTCAAGAGTTGAAGGATTCGTTGAATCAACCTTGATACATGTGTTTTGATTGGTAGCCCCTCATTTGTGTCGCACGGGGTATTTTATTTGTCGTGTCGCAAAAGATTCGTTTATATTAACGACGCTTCGCAGCTTTTTCAGAAATATGCTGTTTTTCATTTCGTTTCCCTTAAAGGAGCGAAACAGGTTTCCTGGAAAAAAGTGACATCAACAGGCCACACCGCAGGAGCTGTCCCTCAAAAATTATGCCGTTGGAAATTTTTCGAAAATTTTCTGCCCATGTCAGCAGTCCTACCCCGGATTGTGTCGAGCGCTCGCGCTTTACCGGCCAATCATGATACGATAGCATCTCAGCAGTCCTACCCCGGATTCTTTCGACCGACAACGAGAGAAACGTTTAACAATTCAAAATTATACCACGAAGATATATATGCTGTTTTTCATCCATGTCAGCAGTCCTACCCCGGATTGTGTCGAGCGCTCGCGCTTTACCGGCCAATCATGATACGATAGCATCTCAGCAGTCCTACCCCGGATTCTTTCGACCGATCGTTCGTAACCGACAACGAGAGACACGGGTAACAATTCCATATTTTACCCCGAAGATATGCGGAATTTACAATTATGAATTTGTCGCAAAACTGCTCTAACAGGTTTACCGATCTCAACATCATCATCAGCAGTCCTACCCCGGATGTTTCGGCCGATCGCTAGTAACCGACAACGAGAGACACGGGTAACAATTCCATATTTTACCCCGAAGATATGCGGAATTTACAATTATTTACGCATCTCGTCATTCAAGATCATCTCACCACTCCTATCGGCGGCGCGGCCTGGACAAAAGTGGATATGGTATGATCCTGGTCGGCAACGTTTGCATTTTTCTCCAAGCTCTTATCTTGCGCCTACCTGCTCGCTGTCTCAGCGCGCGGCTTGTGTTTTTGTTTGATTAATGATTTTTGCGCGCTACTTTTCTTTAGCGATATTTCATATCGACCATGTTTTCGTGTGCATGCGTGGAACCCGGCGGGGGGGCGTTCCTGCGATGTTCTCACATGAGCCGCATCCCACCAGCAGCCCATCCTGCGATACATGGATGATTGGAGGCCGTCGGGCGTCTTTGCATCCCGCCTGACGGTTTGGGTTCAATTTTCAACAGGAATTCTTCCTTCCTGAGCAGCGCTCTGTTTTTTTGCAGGTTTATGCTGTGCCTTTTCTGAAGGCGCCAGCAACGGCCATAGTGTATAATTCATGCTGTGCCTTTTCTGAAGCCGCCAGCAACGTTCCTGGCGGCATCTTTCCCTCTGGCCCTACTAAGCTGAAGGGGTGCTTGGAGACCGGCGGGATTCTCCGACGGGTTGGGTTCGATTCCCAACGTCTTTACTAACCAGCGTTTCGTTTTTTGCAGGTTTTGTTTTTTACGCCGAGCATCTTTTTATGCCGCCAGCAGAGTGCTCGCGGCATCCTGTGACTTCCAGCTCTGTTTAGGTTTCGCCGATTATTGATGTTCAGAATTTTAGATTTTCCACCCACTGTTCCGCTGCTGTTTTCAAAACGTTTATTTTGTACGTAGACGCCCACCCGAGGGTGAAATGCGGACAGCAGTTGGCTGTCGGTATTGGGTTCGATCCCCAACGTCCTGACTGATTCGCTGTTCGTGTGCTGCAGGAAACGTTTTGGTTCTGAAGATTTTGGAACGTGCGCTGTGCTCTAGTTTCCTAGTTTAGATTTTCATATCGCCCTCGGGTAGTTGAATCCTTGTATTAGAAACTAGCAGCCTAGTAGTAATAAGTATTTATGCTAATATTTTTTAA
This sequence comes from Cymbomonas tetramitiformis, assembly GCA_001247695.2. Taxonomy (NCBI): domain Eukaryota; kingdom Viridiplantae; phylum Chlorophyta; class Pyramimonadophyceae; order Pyramimonadales; family Pyramimonadaceae; genus Cymbomonas; species Cymbomonas tetramitiformis. The sequence goes on from LGRX02003280.1 coordinate 28,068, forward strand.
GAGATTAATCGGTTTTTCTCTTAGTATCTTTATCCATCTGAAATGCTTGCTTGCTTGCTACTCATGTATGCCTCGTGCTATATGAATGTCCCCAAGTGATCGTATAATACACCTGTGTTTTATGTAATATTCGCGGTACTACTCGTTCAGTAATTTTGTTTTTCAAGTCATAATCGCGGTACTATTCGTTTGTGTTCCCCCTAGCTTAATTTCATTTTCGGAAATTTTCTGTGAATTTTCACGACAGAAATGAGCGTGGTACTCATGATTGTCGCACCTGCGACAAATATGAGCCCCCGGCTCATTTCTGTCGCACGGTATAATTCCAATCTGTCTTGCGACACGACAAATAAAATACCCGGTGCGACAAATTTGAAGTGCTACCGTTTTGATTGATAAATTGTTGATCCATGGTTTCTCCCCAGATCTAGAGAAACTGGCACACAAGTTGTTGCCAATGTCTTAAGGAAAGCATCTGAGCAAAGGATTGCCAGTTATGCCATCAGGCATCGAATTCCATGACAGCAAAGCCGAGTGAGTAAATCCGCCACTCTAGCTATTTGCCGTCATTCCTTCCAGGTTCATGACAAGAGATGATTCATCAATATCATACACCAATGTATAAGTCACATGCATGGTTGCACAGTTTGTATCCGAATGCCATTCCATCAAGGTTAAGCATCTTGACAGTAACTCTGGCCAACCAAAAGCCTTCCTGTCTTCGGATATCTTGAGCATTCTCATTTCCAGCTCCACTAGGAAGCATCATGACTGTGCCTCGCCAGGACGCTAATCCTCAAAGCCGCACACTTGAGGCGAGCCTTATGAGACAGCGACCTTTAGCTTGTGGGGCGTCAACCCCTTATCAAATCCTGAACACTTGTTAACACCTGGATAAATTTATCATGATGCAACTTAAGTGGGATTATAAGTTCCACATAATCATATTGTCTACGTATGCTGAAGGTATAATTGCCGCATATGGTTACAATAGGTCGCAGCTTCTATAACATTGTGGCTTCTAAGTCAAAAGCTGATAGCCGATGACTTTTGCCAATAATTGCCGACCAAATAATAATCAGGCCGTGGAAACATGTACCCAAGAGGTTTTCGTCCATCGGTCACATATATATATCAGGGCTGCATCCCAAGAACTGCAGGGCTGCATCCCAAAGACTGCGATGCACCTTCGGTGCAATGGGCTGCAACCCGAGAACTGCAGGGTTATATCCCTAACATTTTTTACCCTGCATCAAATTGATATGACAGGAGCAGGAATTGATCCTTCCTTGCTAAGGTGTAGTGAGCCTTGTATAAATCATACCCTTACACAGATACGCATATGCGGGTACCAATATCTGTGAAAAACTGCTAATGCTACCTTTGCCAAAACCGTGGTTTGTCATCGGATTCTTGGCCAGTCATCCGAGCTACCGGAGATATCGACTGAGGTAGACGGAGTTGTGATCCTAAGTTGTGCTTGACAAACATAACTAAAGAAATTTCACATTAGTACGTGACGAATCCATTCTCACTCATCGCGATAGATGTTCGTCAAAGCGCGCGTACCGGACCAACTATTGAGGAGTTGAGCAGACCGGGTAAAGGATTATAAGTCCAATCCCGTTAAGCAGGGCCACTCCGTTTGCATTAAAAACAAGCCCCAAAAATCGGGCTCCCCGTTGCCGCCTGTGAACCTCCATAGTAGCTTCAGGAGGGGAGGAAGGGTTGGGTGCACTATATATAACTGTGGAAACATGTACCCAAGGGTTTTCGTCGATCAGTCATATATATAAGGCCGAGAATCGTGCGATTATAAATCGTTAAATCGTGGGATCATCGTTCGCAAAGAACGACGGCTAGCGCAAATAATCCGTAACGTAGACTTCGGATGCTTTGAATCGTCACTCTGACGCACGATACGTATGGATCAATCAGTAATCCAGCGTCAATCTGCATCACGAAACGCAATTCATTGAACCTTGAAACGTCACTCTGAAATACGATACGATTTCCAGAAAGGTGGGCTACATCCTAAGAACTGTAAGGTGAGGGACTAAAGTGGACTCAGTTCCCCCCAATAACCTAAAAACACCATGAGGGACGCCTCAAATCGGTGTAAGAAGACTGGTACCAGCAAGAAGCGACAACAACAAAGACATCATAGACATATACAAAGGTATGCCCGTTGTGAGGTCACAACTCTTTTAAGAGGGGAGATCTGTCAGGGTCATGACCGATGACATATGTGTCATACATGTCATACGTGTCATACCTGTCAGACATGTCATACCATGTCATGTCATATATTATTATGACAGTCGGTCGTGTCATATATTATTATGACAGTCGACAGTATGGTCGATCATGACTGTACATGTCGAGTCGCGTCATATATTAATATGACAGTCGTCAGTACGGTCGACGATGATGATGATCAGGCATCCCTGTCATCGAGAGTTCGTATGTCGAACTCGAAGATGGCAAAGCAAAGATACATCTTGAATACAAACAAGAACCATCTTGGCTTTCAGCATGCGCGGAACTCGCATGCGCAGCATGAACGAACTAGTCGTTATTACCATGCTGGTCGTTCAACCTACGTCTCGGGTTCACAACCCAATGGCGGTACCATCTAAGATGATGGGAGACGTATGGTACAAAAGTGAGGAAGCGTTGTGCTTCAGCAGATCTTCTTACAGAGACTGCACTCACAAACCCGCTCATCCGTACACTTGCATTGCTGTCCAACTTTGCAGTGTTTATTTGTATACTGATAATATATTCACGGCGCCTGTTTATCCCGCCGTATCAGAAGTGGTGGAAAAGTGGGTTTTGGGCACTTTTGGAGTGGAATGCTGACCAGTGGGGGCTCTGCCGAGGCTGTAGGGGGATTTTGGGGGTTACTATGGTGTCTTGGGGGCAGGTTTTTTATGGTGAAACCTGTTGGACTGGGGTTTGAGGGTTACTGGAAAGTGGCTAAAAGTGCTAAAAATGCTATTTTTGGCCTTTTTGCCACTTTTAAGGCTCTATAACTGACGTTATTACTGGAATGAGGCTATGATAGACCCGGATATTGAAATATACTGTCCAAAATAGGTCGGATATGGCCTCCCCGGAAGTTTCAACTTTACATCTTGCCAGGCATGCTTGGGTCGAAGTTCAGTTTTGAGCCCCCATACTTAAGGAACGTGTATACTGCTTTTTGTGATATTTGGGAACGTTGTTGAGCTTCCTTCTTCGGAAAAAAAAATGGTTTTTCAGACGTAAAACTTGCGCCAAGGTTCCCCAAAGTTCAGCTTTCCCCCTGCAGTATACCGTAAGTTGTCGCAGGTCCGTGGGCGAGTTGCGCAGGGGCGGACTCGCAGCACACTGATACCAATTGTGCCGGGGCACTAGACTAATATACTCAGAAGTTATTTTTGTGTGAACATGTAAAGGTACAATATTCTTTTTGTATTATATCACTGGGACAGGGCCAGATTAATTAGGTGTTAACGTTCGTTACGATCTGAGTTCTGAAGACCGTACACTTCTCAAGTCTGTGCTCTACTTATTGCAACTCAGGCAACTTGGTCCATCGTCCCAACTACCCGATGTCGTGTCACGATGCACCGTTCGGTTCCGACCCGATCATATTTCGATTCATTCCATTTCTGATTTGATGCTACATCTTCGATCCTGATGTCTCGTCAACGAACTATCTCGACGACGGTTATACAGTTCTGTCATACTATCATACTATCATACTGTCACACTGTCATGCCGTCATCGGATCACATCGTCAACCCCTAGACATCTGATACTCATTTTCATCGTCTCTTCAATCTGAACCTGAATTCAACCGTAGTCCGATGATCTGACCAAGTGTCACCATGACTGTTATACAGCACTGTCATACTACTGTACTGTCATACTGTCATACTGTCATACTCCGGACAACTGGTACTCATTCTTCTCGTATTCGCAAGCCCAACTTCACTGTCACCGTGTAATCCCACGATTCTCTCACGATAACTCAACTCCGTCAGTCACGCAGTGCCTCCTGGCACATGTGGTGTCATTATGAGTAAAACGAACCCGTATTCGCATGGCTTGGATGTGCGTAGCTCGTTCGACCGGGGAACGTCGTCTTATCATCAAAGAGCAGAGAAAATACCTTATTTTCGGAGTGGACCGCCTGCGATACTTGGGGGTTATAGGGTGTTGAATTTCCAAAAGAATTGGCCCGGAAGTATTTTGGGGTTTTGACCCAAAGCCCAAAGCCCCCGGCCTTTTCGGCGCCGAACGCCAAAAGCCCCCATCACCCGGCCTTCGCTGGGGCCTTCCCCCGCCCCCAAACGTTTTCCAATATTTTTTTGAAATTCAACAGCCTATTAGGTGACATTTTTGCCAAAGCATTGGGTCCGTATATGTGTATACACAACCGGGGATAGCGTATACGCCTCACCGAGGTGCCTAATGCATGCACAATGCGCCGAAACGTAACTATACGTAGAATAGCTGGTATCCATACTGTGTTTGCCATATCGCCGTTTAAGTGTTAAGGAAGTCATTTTTTAAATCCCCAATAAATCAATTGACGAATTCCCCACTAGGTGTGAGAACTGAATAAATTAAAACACCCCCGCACATGCAAAATTTACTCACCCATCGAGGAGAATAAACATATAAAGGCCCACTAGAGCAGATCACATCAAAGTAGCTTGCCGACGCGAATCCGTGCGTTATTACCCCGCATCATCCGATGCGCTCGTTTTTGCGGGACATGCGTATTGGGAGAGTTATGTGCTTGTGTCCACACTGTGGCATTAGCATTCACGAGCGAGCGAGAATCTCGAAGCGAGTCCGTGCGTCATTTCATCCGACGGACTCGATTTGTATGTTCATATAAAGCATGTGTGTTTCCCTTTTGGGATTTTTTGTATCGTTTCACGTGCAAAGTAAAAAAGTAACACGTTCAGAGTACCGAAATAAGTAAAAAGTACAAGCGATACGAAAGGTCCTTAAAACAAAACAACATTGCTACGCTAAATCTTAAATGACGAAATCGTTTTCGTCAGCAGTATAGCATCAGTACGAGCACAGAAACGTGTCACAACTTCCACGTTCGCCAACTACTTTATGCTATGTACGAAATATTGATGTCCATATATGCGACTTGGACAAGGTCCCCCAACCCTTGAATGTCCACCAAACTCAATATTTCGAGTGATGGACTTACCAAAAAGTGCGCTATGATTTTTGCGTGACTTGTACACGCGCATATGGATCTCGGGCACATGAATTGTACGCCATCGGTGATTAGGACGTGACATTGCATCAACCGCCGCCTAGCTCCGCATTGTCCAATGAGCAAAAAACTCGTATAGCAAATGGACGCCTGGGAATTACGCCGAAAACGCGAACACTGGTCGGTACATGAAAAAAATATCAGTACCCGCAGTATATCAATTCGTCATCTAGGTTTTATTTGAGACCGACCCGCCGACGCGACTTTATGGCGAAAGCGCTAGCCAGATGTTTTTCGTTACGCTGCCGGTTATTGAGGAATAAGCGGATACTTGGATGTCTAGCGGAGAGGGGGTCACCAAACCTTTGGAAATGGTTGCGGTTGATGTCGAAATGAGTCCTATTATCTTAATGGCGCACACATATTGTACGTTACGCACCCGCGACTTGTTAGTTCTGGTTTTCAGGCCTTTTCGCAGACGAACTGAGCTCCCAAGCGTCATATGCCGCGATGTGAATTTTCGGTTCTCGGGTGCCTACTTATAACCTCTGAATACGGCTTGAAACTTCTTACAACTTCTCGATATATCATTTTGATGTGTTAGGCATCCGCGCGATATGCGTCTTCTGGTTTTCGGGCATCTCACAGAAGAAATTAGCTCTCCAGTCCTGCGAATATGCAACGATGTAGTTCAATGTTGGTTGTCGATGCGTACTTATAACCTCTAGATACTTCTTGACACTGTTTTATAACTTCTCGATATCATTTTGATATGATACGCGCCCGCGCGATATTCATTTACTGAGATTCTGTTATTCTACGACACATATCGCATCCCCGCGGCCACCGTAATTAACAAAAATGTGAAATCATACTTCTATACGACTTATTCTGGTGCCTTCCCAATAGTCTACAAGGCATACATGCCGTTTCCCTAAAAGTATCCAATTTGGTGGTGCCACGTAGCCGTGCTACATGCCCTTGAGGACCTGTCAGCGCGGCTCCGCTGGTCGCCTCGGTGAAACAATTGCACTACAGCGACTCTTGACACGACACCCACACTCACAGACTGAATGGCATATTATCGTTTTGTGTAATGGTGTTCACTGAGATCTTTCGTCCATAGCTGCTTTCCATGTGGATGCTTCTGCCTGCTCTATACCAGTTCAGCCATTTCGAGTACGCCAAGCAGCAGTTCAGTCACCGTGCACAACATGCATGCAATTTACGACTCGTTCATGTCCGCTATAGGATCGTGCGATGCTCGTCTGCGGAACAGAGTCCGAAATCAATAAACAGGTATCTATTTGGATAGTTCATTTCGAGGAAAATTACCCGTCAGCCGTCACGGCTGCTCTACAGTACGCTGCAAACCATACTGCGGCATCGTGCAGTGTTGCAACTTGGCACCGATCACGACGCTCTGCACGGCAAAGTTATATATAAGGGGGTGGGATGGCAATATGCCAAGCGGTTTATATAGGCTTAATGTGCACTTTCTTATATTATATTCAGTGGATCATACGGCCTGCAATCATTAACAAAACACCTAAGGGTGGATCGCAAAGGGCACCTTCATTGATGAACACGAGTGAAGGCAGCGCGTCGCTCATGGTACGGAGTTCCGCAGTCAACATGGACTTTTGTCATATGGATATTTCGTCCTCGTCATGGCTATCGATCAAACACAGGTGTCAGACGCTGCTCAATTCTGGTCTCCAAACTGGAGCCGGGCATCCAATCAATGGCTCCGGAATGGCCACCAAAGTTGGCATCGATCTGTCATGACAGATCATCGATGGCTTGGTTCGCATGATCTGTCGATCGACTCCACCGTTACGCAGTCGTACCTGGCACCGACGGCACGTCCATCTTTGCTTCGTAAGTGTTCACAGGTTTGCCGCCAGTTATCCGATGCTTTCATGATGCCGACTTAATTATGCCCGCAAGTTCCACAAATAATTGTCTACATGAACCAGAGGATGCTTTCCTACATCTATCGAATGCAACTACCAATCACGTTATTATAAATTATTCTGCAATGATAGACAAAGCTATCATCTGTGTAAGGCCACATCCACTGACTGTGTTTACACTGTACACAAATTCATAGGACGGAACATCTCGACTACAGTGCCTGGCATACTGAAAAGGATTCATCATACTGCAGTGACGTGATCTGCATTGCGTTGTGCCTCTGGAACAAGGGGTGCATTGGCATTGACTCCTAATCGCTTGAGTGCATGCCTGATAGTCGCAAGCCTAGCAGCCTCTTTTGGATTCGAGTCATCGACCATTCTGCTCGCATAGAGTTGAGCTCCAATCCACACCTCGGCCCGCATTTGTGGAACGTCTGTGTCATCGAGGCCGAGAGTGACGGGAGTACATTGTATTAGGACAGTTCCCAACTTCCGCTTGCTACAGACTTCGTGCAACAATGCCGTGCTGTTACGGGCTTCTGTCAGCTGGGGCTTCAGAAGAGGTTGGAAAATCTGCCACACAGTGGTGAGATTAAAGCCACAGTCCAGCAAGACTGCACCAGCTATGCTCTCCACCACATCCCCGAGCAGTTTCGGTGCTTCCTGCTCGAGGAATCCTTGCACCCGGTGCTCCTCTCCCTGAGTAACCGTCAGCGTGTTCACATTTTCGTCACCGCATCTGACTTCTTTGGCCTCATCACTGCTGGCCTGAAGTGCTTCGCTGTCAATAATGGTTGGCGGCGCCGTAGTAGGAGCAGTAGCTGAGGGACTCGGATCTTGCGGTGAGAAGTCGACCGACACAAGGCTTTCGCCTGCTGTGCTCGCTGCTTGCGCCCGTATCCAGCTCTTTGCAAAGGTCTCTATTTCCTTGTGCAGCACATGTGAGGAATGGCGGAGGTATCGTGGCAAACGTAGTTCCAGCGCAACCTGTGCCACATTACGTGCATGTTCCCGGATCAGTCATTCTGCTGACAGAGCTCGCAGCTCACTCAGCATGCTCCCGGATCAGTCATTCTGCTGACAGAGCTCGCAGCTCACTCAGCATGCTCCCGGATCAGTCATTCTGCTGACAGAGCTCGCAGCTCACTCAGCATGCTCCCGGATCAGTCATTCTGCTGACAGAGCTCGCAGCTCACTCAGCATGCTCCCGGATCAGTCATTCTGCTGACAAAATGTGCCTCAGGTGTCACTTTTGTGTCCAGCCCTGTGGCCTAGGCAGCTGCCTGTAACACCTCAGCATGTGCACAGGTGTCATCTTTGTGTCCAGCCCTGTGGCCTAGGCAGCTACCTGTAACACCTCAGCATACATGGTGTTTCGCAAATGTAGATGCCGGAGTGGAAGCAAGGTGGGCGGGGGGAAGGGGGGGGGTATCCCCGCATTCACTGACATTGACACTGACATTCACTAACATTGGAGCACAATGCAGCTGCCTTACCGTCGCAAGGCGAGCATTGCTCACCACCGCCTGACGAAGGTTTGTCAGATGGCCTTGGCGCAAGGACCTCATGCTGCTGTAGTGGAAGTGCCGCGCCACGAGAAGGTCCAACACCGCGTCCCCAAGATACTCCAGCCGCTGGTAGCAGGGCAGCGGGTGCTCCCCGCGCGCGGAGGCGTGTGTCAGCGCCTCATCCAATAATGCCAGCCGGCCAGTCCGCCCGACAGTGAGCTGCCCATGCTCGTTGGCGCTGCGGAACTTGTATCTGAGGGTTTCCTCAAGTGCACACAGTGTGCCGCAGGTGGCGTCGTCCTTCACGTCGGGCTCTGCTACCCCCTCCGACTGGGCAACAGCTCCCTCCCTCTCCCCACCGCGGCGAGCCTTAGACATGTGACATTAGACATGTGACATTAGACATGTGTCATGCAGTCCCACAAAACTCACACTGGCAGTACCGACCCAGCGGAAGCGCGACAGAAGCCAGCACAGCCGCGATACAAGAGAGTGCCACCTCAGCGCAGGCATCCCCTTGCGACACCCAAGTGAGTGCCACCTCAGCGCGGGCATCCTTGTGACACCCAAGTGAGGCCACCTCAGCGCAGGCATCCCCTTGTGGCACCCAAGTGAGTGCCACCTCAGGCAGGCATCCTTATGGCACCCAAGTGAGTGCCACCTCAGCGCAGGCATCCCCTTATGGCACCCAAGTGAGTGCCACCTCAGCGCAGGCATCCTTGTGACACCCAAGTGAGTGCCACCTCAGCGCAGGCATCCTTGTGGCGCCCAAGTGAGTGCCACCTCAGCGCAGGCATCCCCTTGTGACACCGAAGTGAGTGCCACCTCAGCGCAGGCATCCCCTTATGACACCGAAGTGAGTGCCACCTCAGCGCAGGCGCCGCCCCGACACCTGCACCACATTTCCCGCGTTTGCGAGGATCGCTGCTCGCACCGGCGCTGGTTCTCCTCCCGGCACTGTTCGTTCCAGGGCTCGTGGCACACAATCGCACGGTCAGGGAGCCTATCTGCGCTGCGCAAGTGGGGGCGCGCACAGACCCTCCTCACGCTGTACGATCGCATGGTCATGGATCTCCAATTGGCACTGCATTTGTGCACCCATGAAGCCCTGCTCGGCGCCTGTGTATAAACATGCAGGCCTGATGGATGGAGCGCTAATCAACAAGATCCCGCGCGTCGATTCTAAGCCGCTTGTGGAGGAACTGTACTGGGGGCGACGTTTGTGTTGCGCATCGCACACGTGGCGCAACCTCCGGCTCCAAACAGCGCGGTGCACGCGGGGCGATGCGTACGTGGCGTCGGCGCTGCTCATCTAGCTTCCGGCACTGCTCCACAAACATCGCGGTCTCCACCTGCCGGTCGTGCAGAAGCCCCATATCATACGCGACCCGCCTCGCTCCGTCCTCCCCGAACACGTCGTACACCGCCCCAATGACCGCCTCCACGCAGTCGGCCACGCACTTCATCTTCTGACTCTTGCCGGGGACCTTCCGACGGTCCCCCCCCGCCTCCGTGGCGCTCTCGCCCTCCACTGTACGCCGCTTGCGCTTCTGGGCTGGCTGCCTCAGCTCGAGGTGTTTGCCCGCATCCTCGCCAGCTGTGCTGCCCTCTGTCTCTGCTGCGTGGCCCAGAGTCGCTGGCGGCGCCGGCTGCCTGCGGGCGACTGCTGCGGGCTGCCCGGGTGCGTCAGCGCGGAGTCGAGCTCTGCCTGTATCAACCTCGGCCAGGATTGCCGCCTTCTTGGGACAAGAGTGAGGTGTGTTGGTCTCCATGCGTTGCTCATCATCGTCGGCCTCCATGCGTTGCTCATCATCGTCGGCCTCCATGCGTTGCTCATCATCATGCGTTGCTCATCATCGTCGGTCTCCATGTGTTGCTCATCATCGACGGTCTCCCATGCGTTGCTCATCATCGTCGGCCTCCATGCGTTGATCATCATCGTCAGTCTCCATGCGTTGCTCATCATCGTCGGTCTCCATGGGTTGCTCATCATCGTCGGCCTCCGCGCGTTGCTCATCACCTGTGGCCTCCACGTGGCGCATGTGACGCGTCTCAGTGGAGAAGCCCTGGGCGGCCTCGGAGACGTGCGCGGTGTTTTCCACGGCGCTCAGCTCGGCCCCCGCCTGGGTACACGTGGCGGCCTCGTCAGCTGCAGCCTCCACGGTGACGCCAGCCGCGGCTTCTGCTTCCGCAGGGGCGGGCTCGGTGGTGGCGGGGGAGGTTGCGGCCGCCGCTCGACCCTCTGCCGGGGCGGGGGGGGAAGCTTCGGCCGCGGCTTCGGCTGCCTGCATGGCTTGGAGGGTGGCCTTGCGCACGTCATGGATGCTGGCGGTGCGGATATATGGGACCAGGCCCCAGCGGATACCCGTTGCAGCGAGCGCCGCGTTAGACACCACCGCGGTGCGCTGGTCGGTGAGCTCGCCTTCTTGCGCCTGCGGCCGGTGTAGGAATACATCGCAGCCGACGGCATACTTAAGGAAGGCGTCACCGACGTACTCCAGCAGCTGGTAGTTGTCATCCTCGTGGCAGCTCCCTGCGGTCGTGGCGACCATCAGGCGGTTGATCAGCTCCAGCTCCTGCGCATTCCACGGTGCACGTCGCCCGTTTGTCACGCGCAACAGACCGGGCATGCTTCTATGAATGGATATTTGACAATGTCCTCCGAGATTCGACGATCGGGGCGCATTGAACCTGACAGGCTGCGGCGGATCCGGCGAGCCGCCTGTGATGGAGGGCCTCCGAAGCCCCCGCGATGAGAGACACACGCTTCGCCCAACACAGAAAAAAAAGCCGGTCACATATCCAGTGCCGGGCGAGCGACTGCGCAGGCTCGTACGAGATGCCATTTGCGAATCGCGGCGGTGAGGACGCCGGAACTCGCAGGCACGAGCGAGGTTTACATCGCAACGCGGTTGGTGGCATCGGGGCGGGACTCCACACTCGCGCGCCAAGCACCGACCTTCTCGCGTAGATCATCTCCGGAGAGCCCAGCCGCGCCGGCAACACAGCCCTCGGCGCTGCCCGCATCCTCCGCGTCGGCGGTACCGGCGCTTGCCGGCCGCCGCAACCCGAGCGGCCGCCGCAACCGCTCCATCAACTCCGCGGCGAGGAACAGAGCCTCCAGCTTCCAGAGCACGCTCGGCAGCTCGCGCGCCTCGCCCCACAACTCGGGTGAGAGTGCGAAGCGTCGGCACACGACTAGTGGGAAGTAGCTGCAGCTGTGCACTGTGCCATCCTCGCGCTCCAATCTGGCGGAGGCCTTCGCGGGCGGTGCGGCGCGCCCCGCTGAGGCGCTGCCGGGGAGCAGCCAGTCCGAAAGTTTTCTCCCAGTCTTCAGGGCCTCCGCTTCGACCAGGGGCGTGCCTGCGTGCAGCAGGTGCGCGAACTGTGGATACTTGGCCTGACCCCTTCACCCTCCCCCCTCCCCCACCCGGCACGACGTCTCCGATCAGACTCTCTTTCTAATGAAATCCCGCGAAATAGCATCCTCCCACATAGCAACATTCACCTACTTCAATGCATCCATGCACGTGGCAGGGCGGGTGTGCCCTGTCACTCCCTCAGTCTTGATGACTCACTTTCATCCTAATTCCATCTGCACTCGGTCTACAATTTCAATGTACATTGTCGGGTAGGTGCGCAGCCTTGAGAACAAGTGCACCACCACAGCCGCATTCGCGATCCGCGGTGAGGGAAGTAGGTGATGCAAATGCACGTTGCAGCACTTGTATTGAAGCACAGTTGTACATACTCGCAACACTCGTCAACAGTGCCTTAAGCTATTTGAAATACACCATATGTGATGCATGTAGTAATAATACCCCTATACCCGGAGCATTCACTGTCCTCTGCTAGATCCTACAATCAGCATGGACGGCTGCCCACGGCCCTCAAGGGGTGCGCGGAGGGGAGCTCACGGCCCTCAAGGGGTTCGCGGATGGGAGCCCACGGCCCTCAAGGGGTGCGCGGAGGAGCCCACGGCCCTCAAGGGGTTCGCGGATGGGAGCCCACGGCCCTCAAGGGGTGCGCGGATGGGAGCCCACGGCACTGGAGAGTATGGGGGCACGTGGCCTAGATGCATCGTTGAATTATTTCCCAGACTGGCTCGGCGCTCCATCTCTCAAAACACGACGGGGGAGCAACACGTGGCGGCAGTGAAGAGGTGGATGCGAGCTCGCCTTGTAGTGCTCCTCCAGGCTCTTGCGCTCTTTGTTACCTTCCGCATCCTCGACCGTCCGAAGCATGCCCGCAGTGAGTGGCCCGCCGATTCTCCTGATGTCCATCCCCCCGTCCTTTTGCCTGCTTTATTCCCTCATCTGATGTTCAAATATATCTCATTTTCAATTTGTGTTCTCTTTCAGAGTTGGTGTCATATCTTTGTTTATTTTTCCGCAAGGCGAACAAAAGGGAAATCAAACCCATCGTCCACAAATGACCGGCATGTTGTGCGATCACTGCACCATTGGTTCTATATATACTCGGATGAATCCATCACCACTGTCCTTATGGGAGCAGTACTCGTATTTTTCATTATGAACACTTTATGGATCTCAGTCTTCAGTCTTCCTCGTCATCTTGCTGCAATATCACCTGTGATGCTTCCGAAGTCGAGACTCACGTCCTTGCCTCAACATCTGGACGGAGGACATTACATACGAATCAACTCGCGATACGGTCTTTGCATTTCTGAATTTCCTTGGCATTCGTCGTGAACATCGAGGATTGTGGCCAACATTGCCATCTTGCATTTCTGAATAAATCTTCTCCTCAGTATTCGAGGTTGCAGCTCACGTGGCACAAAATGACGATGGCTGACGGAAAAAACAGAATACCGAGGAGCAAGACGTCGATGCTCCTCGCAGGAGGCTCAGGGACGTTGTGCTCCTTGGTGTTGTCATTTGCGGTTCATGCCATGTCAGCTGGCATTTCGATTTTCAGAATTCTGAGGAATTTGGAAGATTCCATGGTATCGTCCCCGACGTCCTCGATATCTTTCGCCCGTATATCGTCATCGATTCCGAGGTCATTCAGAAACGCAAGAACTGAAATGACTTCCAAGTTCGCAGCTTTACCAAGATCTCCCCGCAATCTGGACGACCTTCGAGGTGTTCAGCCGCCTCTTGCGCGCGGCTTCAAGCGCAACGAGCAGTCTAGTGCGTGGCCCGGCGATGTAAGTTCCATAGTATGTGGGGACCAAACAACGAAAAACGGGTTTAGGCATATCTCATAGAGACAGGCTACTGGATATATATGTATCAATATTCCAAGATGCCGCGGAAGGGGTTCCTTATACCACTGTCGAGTTGGCCCACCACCTAATTCAATGTGTGGATTCCTTTTGCGACGCACAAAGTGCCGGCGTCAGACAAAGTGTTTCCGTGCCGCACTAATTCGAGAACCTAGTTAAGCATCAATTGATGGAGTCAAACAGTCGCCACAGCAGAATCACCGCAGACGATTGAAGTAGCAAGCCCTGCTCAGAATAGGAGCTCACTGTAGGGGCCCTGCAGCGGCCTGACCGTGGGCCCGGAAGCCAGCCCAAAGGATTCCCTACGAACAGTAATGATAGAGCCTGTTTTTTTTTGTTTGTTTTTTTTTTTCGTTTCGTTTCTTTTCTTGGGGGGCTGAGGGGAGCTCCTGTTCAAATAGGTGAGGTGCGCTCGGGTGCGGTGTGTAAGGGTGGCCCCGGCTCGGAGGGGCTTTCGGGCGGCTCACCGCTTCCGCGGAACCCAGGCACGCGGCAGAGCCCCTCTAGCAACGCACAGTGCAGGCGGTCTTGCTGAGGCTCACGGAGGCGGTGCGTGAGGGGGCTTGTGCGGACTCGAGAGCGGCGGGGCTGCGCCACGGCAGGCGATGCAGCCGGCTGGGCAAGTGGTCGTCAGCATAAGGGCGCGCACAAGCGGGTGGCTCGGGTGCAAGAAGGGCGAAGTTGGGACAGCTAGCGCTTTTAGATGGTGCTTGACGAAGTGCGGGTGGGGCGATGGTGGAGGGTGTTAACACGCGCCAGGCTTGTCGAACCCTGGGAGCCAGAACTCAACCTGCATGACGCGGTGCGAGACCGTGGCGCCACACGCGTTGCAAGTGCCCGGGACACCCAACCGCCTACCACCATTTCACCACTGGCTCGGTGGAGGGGAAGACAGCACAGCCAATGCCCTCACAGCAGTGCTCGGACCACACCTCCCGGCAACGGCCCCTCAAAAATACACTTCGTGCACAAAGGGGGCATCGCCGCAAATGAGGGAATTGCATAGGGACGCTACTCGCACCTGCACCTAAACAGATGATCATTCGGAGGCAGCAGGAGGCAGTCCACCGTTAACCCCTCATCGCAGGGCGCATCGACATCGACGTTCTCCGACTGCGGCTGTCGTGAAGGATCCTCGTCAACCTGGGCGACCATCGTGGAGCCGGGCCAGGTGAAAGGCCTCGTCCACGGCATCCCTGGACGTCGAAGTGCCCCCCAATCTAAGCGCCAGGAGGCATCGGCTGCTTCTCTCCCCAGGGTCCCCCCCGCCTGGGTCCCACCCCCTGCGCCCGAGCGCTGCACCAGTGGCGCTAGTAGGTACCTGTTACGCCCCATCCCGCCCCTTGCATCCCGCCTCTCAAATACCGCTGCTTCGCGCTGCTCGTCTCCGGAGCGCTCCACGGGACGCAGCAGCCCAAATGCTTCCGCTATGCTTAGCTGTTGCTAATACAGGTGCCTTCGTCAGGAGGCGGGCGTGAATGTTGCTGCACTTGCTGGAAGTCTCCGGGAAGCCCGACCCATACATTACACATTGCAGCATTCGGTGAGCTGGTTTTTCACCAGCACTTACAGCTCCGCAGGATTCAGGGCGCGCCATTGATAGCCATGCGCAGGTGCCGCATGCTCGGGCTTGCAAGCAGCACATGTCCACGGTTGAGGGCGCCTGCGGGGAAACCGTTTCTTGGATTCGACGTTGCAACCCCCGTAACGCCGCTTGTCGACTCAGCCTACAGCCTATCGCCCGTTTGCAGAAGCTGAAAACTGGTCTACATGCCCTCCGATGAGCTGCATCCAATGGCTGTGCTGCACTGTCAAAGCTATAGCGAATGCTGAAGATGGCGAATAGACCCGCATGCGCACCCTCTAGAACAGCAACCCTTCTGGGGATAAGTATCCAAATGCTCAATGCGCGGGTTGTTCGTCGACAACCGTCAACGGCCCTCCTGTACCGCGAGTTTCCCCATCGCTGTGCCACTGGAAGACCCGGTTCCTAAGCCGGTACTCGTAGCATGTCCCCCCTTCCTCGGAGCAAGCCCCTTGTGATGCTGCCAGAGAGACTCACTGGAAAGCGGGTCATTGCATTAGGGAAGATCACCTATTTGGGACGTCCAGGCCGTCTGGACAAGGCAGCACCAGTTTGCAATGAAGCCACCGGTGAAACTGAACCAGTGCCTCCAAATCGCGTCCTGCATGCACCGGCAGGCGCCCCTCTCCCGCGCTCCCCTCGCTGGCCGCAGCTGCGAGCCTCCGCTGAATTTGGTTGCGGGCGAAACATTGCGTCCCCACGAGCACACCCGTTTCCCCGCGAAGGCCGCGCGGCACACTTCCGAGTCCGGGGGGCGCCAGGCTCCGTGCAGGGTGTGGGTTCGGGGCGCAGGCGATCTACTCTGATGGTGACCGCAGCTCGCTCGCGGACATTGGGCTCCGACAACGTGTCACTCACCCTCCACGGCCATAGCCCGAACGTATTCCATCGCCCATAGCTTCTGCGTGCACCTATTCTGCCCGACATATACTCGAACACCCGGCACCTGCGGTGGGGGCATCGAAGATTGGGGGGGGAGGGGCTCAGCACCACCTGCCATCTAAGTCAAGGGCAGCTGCCACGGGCAGCAGGCAGCTACTGGTGCGGCCTGGGCTTGGGGGAACGCGGGCAATGTATCCCGCTAGTGCATTCAGGTGAAACAAGAACTCACTCCTTGATCCTTGCATCACCAGCTGCCTTTGGCTAGGTCGCCTCATTCAGGGGACCAGCGCTGCTGCGGTGGCGTCGTCTCAGGGATTTGCCACACGCTGCATGATCAGTTCAGACAGCTAGCAGAGGGCTTAGAACGTGACATCACCTCTGAGCTCGGGCTTAGAACGTGACATCACCTCTGAGCTCGGGCTTAGAACGTGACATCACCTCTGAGCTCGGGCTTAGAACGTGACGTCACCTCTGGTAGGCGCTCTGCTGTGAGGATGCCGAACGTCTGCACCTCGGCCGCGCCGCCCCCTGCTGCCTGTCCCGAGCTCGTTAGCGCGTGCAGATGCAGGGTCGTTGCCGCCACCTCCGCATCCCTCGCCCGCCGGCTTGCCTCCGCCCGGCTTGCCTCCGCCCGGTTTGCCTCCGCCCGGCTTGCCTCTGCCTGGCTTGCCTCCGCCCGGCTTGCCTCCACCCGGCTTGCCTCCGCCCCGCTCGCCTCCGCCCGGCTTGCCTCTGCCCGGCTTGCCTCCACCCCGCCGAACGGTTCGAGCGCCGGCATCACGCCCAAGCAGTCCGGGCGTTTGGTGCTGGCCAAGAAGTGGCTGAGCGATCCGGGAGCCGCCTCGCCTTCGCCAGCACCGTCACCCTTATCGTTGCTTGCGCTGTCATCACTGCATGTCACCTCCGGCCGTGAGTGCTTCCGGCGGAAAGCCGGCTGGAAATGGTTGTCCAGCTCGCGGCTCCGGTGCAGCCAGCGGATCACCTCGAGCGCGGCGCTCGCCTTGGCCAGCGCCCGCCTGGATTTGGGGTGGCCGCGCAGCTCAGGGAGCCACGCGTGGCCGGGGATCGCCGCGGTGCACACGAAGGGCGGCTCGCGGCTGAAGCAGTAGCGCGGGGAGCGGTGCGCCATGTAGTTGTCCTTCGGCAGCGTGCCGCAGTACTGCTGGAGGAGCCCGACGGCGGTGTGGATGGTCGCCAGGGCCCCTGACTCGTGCACATAGAAGGCGTCGTGCTGAGCAAATTTTAGAAGCAGGGGAACGGATTCCCCCAGCGTCTCCAGCCTTTCTTTCTCATCTGCCAAGGCCGCCTGACGCCCCGGAGGCCAAGAATCGGCCATTAGCACACGCAACCACACACGCCTAGTCAAGTGCCACCCGCCTTCTTATTGTACCAACGGCATCGAGCCTACTGTCACCGCGTGATGCACTGACAGGCGCGTGCCCAACGGCATCGAGCCTACTGTCACCGCGTGATGCACTGACAGGCGCGTGCTCAACGGCATCGAGCCTACTGTCACTGCGTGATGCACTGACAGGCGCGTGCTCAACGGCATCGAGCCTACTGTCACCGCGTGATGCACTGACAGGCGCGTGCCGAACGGCATCGAGCCGACTGTCACCGCGTGATGCACTGACAGGCGCGTGCTCAACGGCATCGAGCCTACCGTCACCAATCAGGGTGAACCTCTCACAAGTGACCCCGGGCGAAGCATGCGACGCGCACCTTTCGCAGCCGGATGTCCGCGCCCTTGACGTTCTCAATGATCTGCTGGGTAGTATCCGTCAGGCAGGATGCGCTGTCGGGGGCGAGCACCAACAGCCTGCGCAACAGCCCGTGCTGATCAAGTGGGGTGCGCTGAGTAGGCCAATCGCCCACACCCTCGATATGCACACACACTGAGCGGCACGAGATCAGCCGACAAAAGCCAGCCCACCATCATGCCAGTGGATGTGAGAAGCAAATCAGGAGCAGGGCGGTGCCGTGACAAGATACCACCAACTCATATTCCCAACCCAGATGCAAAGCAGCATGGAAAGATGACACGATATGACCGATCAGCCACTGACACACACTGAATGGCATGAGATCCGCCGACAAAAGTCAGCCCACCATCATCCCAGTGGATGTGAGGTTGTTAGGGTGAGGCTCAGGGAGCAGAGGGGCGGTCCTGCGCGTGAGCTTGGAGGTGGAGATATGGCTCACGCAGCTCGGAGGGCAGGGATGAGCCGGCTTCAGGCACAAGCCAGCAGTGCGCTGGCGTTGCGGATGCGGATGGGCTCGGGTGGCTCAGTGAGGCTTAAAGGGGTCCCATTCTTTACGAATGAGCTCCGGAGATTCCGGATAAGTGTCCCGAAGTGTGTGCTGAATCCTTTGATCCCCGGCGTGGGTACATAGTGCAGCCAGTCTTCTGCGGCTACGGGGCGCCAAAGGAGTCGGTACAAGGATAAGCATACACACATCAGTGAGGCTCAGGGGGCAAAGGGGTGGTCCTGCGCGTAGGCTCGGTGATGGAGACATGGCTCGCGCAGCTTGGGGTGTAGAGGTGCACCGGCTTCAGGCACAAGGCAGCGGCGGTGCGGATGCAGAGGGGCTCTGGTGGCTCGGTAAGGCTTAGGGGGTCCCATTCTTCAGTAGCGAGCTCCGGAGAATCGGGATAAGTGACCTGAAGTGTGTGCTGATTCCTTTGATCCCCGGCGTGGGTACATTGTGTGGCTACGGTGTACCAAAGGAGTCGGTCCAAGGATAAGCACACACACAAACGGAACACGCCAGCAGCGAGCTTTCTACCAGTGGCCCGCACCGTGAGGCCGAGTGGCGGGCGCGGCCTCGCGCTTGGATGAACTTGCACACGTTGTTCTGCACGTTGAACAGCACCACCAGCCGGCAGTTGGGCACGTCCAGGCCCTCCTCAAGCACCGAGGTCGCGACCAGCATGTTGAGCTCCCCGGACATGAAGCTCCTCAGGGCCGTGGTTGTGGCTGTAGCGGTGGCTGCGTGACAGCTGGCGTTGCGGTAGCGGCGATCCACGGCGGTACTGATGTGCCCCACCTCCATGCCGCACTGCAAGAAGGCGAGCTCCGGCACGCGCCTCAACAGCTGCACGAGCCCGACTGCACAGCTCTTCCGCTCCACGAAGATGAGGCCCCTCCACGTCCCGTTTGCACGCTCCACCTCCCCCCGCAGCATCCGCAGCTCCTCGATGAGCACGCTCGCCTTGTCACTCAGCCGGGGCACCGCCGCGTAGTCCGAGCCGTCGGGCGCATTCCCATTCCCTGCGCTTTCATTGGTGCAGGGCTCCGCGCGCTGGCCCTTCATGCCAGAGTCTGCAATCACCTCCATGCTGCCCCCTCCAACACCCTCCGAGCCGACCTCTACGCCACTCGTTGCGGCATCTAACACGCCGCTCATCATGCCGTTGGCCAAGCCATCCTTCATGCCGTGCAGCGCCCTCGCAAGCTTCACGAAGGCCCGGCTGCTGAGAGCCCACTTCCTTGCGTACACGCTGCTCTCGGCATCCTTCATGGCTGGCTGCCCCACATATGCGGCCGCACCCTCCGCCTCCGCCGGGCCTCCCCCAGTCTCCATAGCCGCAGCACCCACCACCGCGGCCGCACCTCCGCCTCCGCCCGGGCACCCCAGTCTCCATAGCCGCAGCACCACCACCGCGGCCGCACCTCCCGCCTCCGCGGCGCACCCCCAGTCTCCATAGCCGCAGCACCACCACCGCGGCCACACCATCCGCCTCCGCCCGGGCACCCCCAGTCTCCATAGCCGCAGCACCCACCACCGCGGCCACACCATCCGCCTCCGCCCGGGCACCCCCAGTCTCCATAGCCGCAACACCCACCACCGCGGTCGCACCCTCCGCCTCCATGGGCACACCCTCTGCTGGCTCCAGCACCACTGTGAGCCAGTGCCCCAGCTGGCTGGCGAGGCAGGCATCCTCCTCACCTCGTTGCGCAATGCTCCTTCTGCCACGTTCCGATCCGCCCCCTTCCCCGAGCCTCCTGGTGACACGCTGCGGGGGCGCGCAGAACGCCGGATCGCTGCTCGCTGTCACGCTGCCTGGCCTCCTAGCCTCGCCGCGGACGCTCAGCAGGCGGCGTGACATCCGGGACATCTCCCAGTGGAGGTAGTGGCAGGCCCCCCACAGGCCAAGCTCGCGCACCGAGCTGTTGAACTCTCGCACGACCTTGTGCTCCCCCGCTGTGCCCTCCAGCTCCCGCCCTCGCTCGGCCCGGAATGACACGAGCCGGGGCTGCAGGTGGCTCCACTCCGCTGCCGCTGAGCTAATCACGCGGGCGTCGAGGGTCTGCTCGAGGTTCCCCCAAACCTTGCCGAAGCGGTTGCCGGTGTACTTGCCATTGATGAGACTGGAGGTGAGCCCGATGACGTGAGGGCGGCTCTCCCTCGGGAGCGGGTGGTAGAAGGCCTTCATCAGCGCGCACGTGAGGTCGTTCTTCGCGATGTGGTGGCATTCGTCGAAGACGAGCAGGCCGATGGAGGTCATTTGCAGGTACCCGCGCGTGAGGCTGTTCTCCAGCACCTTTGCCGTCATCACCATGGCGCTGTGCTTGCTGCGGGCCCGCTCCCACCCGGCTTCGTCCTGAGGCGCCTCGCGGCCAGCGTACTCCCCGACGTCCAGTGGCAGGTGGATGCGCAGCTCTTCCGCTTGCTGCGGCACCAGGTTCTGCCACAAGCCCCGCCCCCGCCTCGAGGCCTCACGCGCAATGCTACGGAATTATGGCACTTTCTGGTGGCCGAGTTGGTCATACTGCTGAAAGCTGAGGTTGTACAAAACATGCCATGTCGAGCCTCAGCACCCAAATGCAAATCGCCCGTGAAGAACAGAGGCCGCAATCTGCAGTCTCTGCCGGTCAATTGTATTTCGAGGGCGGTTGCGGTGTGTCACTGACTGTTAGACTGCCTCGGAACCGCAAGAAACCCTAACTTCAGGGCCCATAGTGTTTAGGAGTGACGGAACCAAAGTTGACCAGCCTTGGAAGATGCACTGAACTAAAAGTCTGAAAAAGCACATGCACGCACAGCACAGCCGGCTTCAGTGTAGGATCCGCTGCAGTCATGGTGCGGCAGCCGGCTTCAGTGTAGGATCCGCTGCAGTCATGGTGCGGCAGCCGGCTTCAGTGTAGGATCCGCTGCAGTCATGGTGCGGCAGCCGGCTTCAGTGTAGGATCCGCTGCAGTCATGAGCCGGCTCAGTGTAGGATCCGCTGCGGCAGCCGGCTTCAGTGTAGGATCCGCTGCAGTCATGGTGCGGCAGCCGGCTTCAGTGTAGGATCCGCTGCAGTCATGGTGCGGCAGCCGGCTTCAGTGTAGGATCCGCTGCTGTTGCAGACGAAACGTTACACCTATCTTGCCCGCTGATGCTTTATGCGATGTGTGGGAGCAATCGATTTCGAAGAAAGCGTGGGAAGACACCAGCACCTTCGTCGGGACAACAAAGACTGCGAGCTGTTTCCGATGCAGAAGCTTATCTGCCTTGTCCTTGATGACGAGAGTCGCAGCGAAGGTCTTGCCGGAGCCTGTGGGGAGCAGTGTGATAACGTTGCCCTTCACGGCCTGCTCAACGATGTCTAACTGGTATTGACGAGGCACGCGTTCCGGCTCTGCCTGCGCCTCGCCAGCATTAGGCAGTTCCATCATCTCCACGTACTGGTAGCGAGAGAAGCCACGCTGCTAATCAGGCGCACCCTGCCACTCCACCATCAAATCCCAAACCCGTCAATATGATCGCCCACAACCAGCTCAAGCCGGCCAGTCCGGCCAGCCGGCTCAAGCCGGCGCAAGCCGGCCAGTTCTCAAAAGGTTCGCTGCCTCGGGGTATCTGTGCAGGTGTGCGCTGCAATACGTCTTAAACCGCCGTAGTATGCATCCATCTTGGGCTACTGCGCGTGGGAGCAGGTTGTAGCATCTCCCTCGACCGCAGCCAGCAGGGCGGGCGCTGTGCATAGCTGCTCCAACAAGGGTGGAGCACGCGCGCAGCGTACGATCGCAGCGAACCGTGCAAGAGCGGTGGGTGGAG
The DNA here is from genome assembly GCA_001247695.2 of Cymbomonas tetramitiformis. Taxonomy (NCBI): domain Eukaryota; kingdom Viridiplantae; phylum Chlorophyta; class Pyramimonadophyceae; order Pyramimonadales; family Pyramimonadaceae; genus Cymbomonas; species Cymbomonas tetramitiformis. Next base: position 50,485 of record LGRX02003280.1, read on the forward strand.
GAGCGACGAACGACGCGGGTAGCAAGCACATTTCGCTGGTGGAAGATAAACACGTGGCGACCTGACATATTTGTGAGGTACACAACAGCGGCAGCGTAGGACGAGCTATTGGTGGCGCTGCTGTTCAACGAGAGTGCGGTGTTCATAGAGAAAACGTGTTGAAGGCAGCACATCGCCACACGGGAAAGAGCTACATGCGCAAATAATCCGAATAATGGAGTAACGAAATCCGTACTGCTACCTACGGGCTCTGCGACAAAAGGGTAAAGCACACTCTCTCAGAAGGAAGAGTCTCTGCCACAAAAGGGTAAAGCACACTCACTCTGAAGGAAGAGTCTCTGCCACAAAAGGGTAAAGCATACTCACTCTGAAGGAAGAGTCTCTGCCACAAAAGGGTAAAGCATGCTCACTCTGAAGGAAGGGTCTCTGCCACAAAAGGGTAAAGCACACTCACTCTGAAGGAAGAGTCTCTGCCACAAAGGGTAAAGCACACTCACTCTGAAGGAAGAGTCTCTGCCACAAAAGGGTAAAGCATACTCATTCTGAAGGAAGAGTCTCTGCCACAAAAGGGTAAAGCATACTCATTCTGAAGGAAGAGTCTCTGCCACAAAAGGGTAAAGCATACTCATTCTGAAGGAAGAGTCTCTGCCACAAAAGGGTAAAGCACACTCACTCTGAAGGAAGGGTCTCTGTAGGAAAACAGTTAACTCTCATGCAGTGTTAATCACAGCGAGGCAAAAGTACAAATTCTGACAGTATGACAGTATGACAGTATGATTGTATGACGGTATGACAGTATGACTGTGCTGACAGAGTACAGTACTATGTGTAGATGTGGACAGAGTAATGATGACAATGAGTCTGCAAGAGACAGAAGATCAATTCAAAATGTACACAGTATCTGTCACAGAACACAAGAGTACAAGTACGAGTACAGTAGAAGCTATGACTGAGTAACAGTAAGCTTAGATAGAGAACACACGTGTGATGATATAAAGCACTGATTGTAACTCACAAAACACTTTTCAGATTTATAAGATTCAACTGTGTGTGTGTGTGTGAGTTCGTACCCATTCTACTAATGCTATGCCTGAGTATGCAAACTAAGTAGAAGTTGATTATCCTAGGTTATGGGCCTGGTATAGGTCTGATAGTTTAGATACCGTCGTCATGACGGACGCGGGGGTCCAGTTTCAGAACGGAAGTACCCCACGCGGGAATCACAGCTTCAGGACTTGGTAGAGCAGCAGGCAGCTTTCATGAAGACAATGGCAGAGACAATTAAGGTGTTGAGTGCCGAGAAGAAGGAGCCTGCGAAATCGACATCAGATAATGAAGAAGCTGAGTTGGGTGTCATTAGCCCTGCCAACGCACAGAAGACAGTTCAGTGCGTGGTGAAATTATTGGGTACGACGAAGCACACGGGAACTGAAAGGAATCAGTACGAATCCTGGGTTCAGTTTAAGACACAGTTAGAGTCAGCAGTGACGTTTTATCCTGACTTGCTAGAACTGGTGTGCGACTATCCAGTCTCAGATATAGCAGATAACACAGGACTGAACTCGTTTGCTTCTAAAACGAGTGGTAAATCGACTGCGGGGGACAAGCCTTCATCACAGGCAGGAGATATGCGTTTATCACGGGCTGACTATGGCGACAATGACGCGGAGGACGGAGACTTTGCAGACGGCGACAGCTTCATTACTGTGCCTGGTTCTGCCAGTGTCGCAAGTACGGTTTTATCAGCAATTTTGAAGCAGGTCACAGCCGGGGACGCCTTTGACGTGGTACGACGTTGTGGCAATGACGGTTTGAAGGCGTTCAGGAAGCTGAAGTGCAGAGTGGAGCCGCAGCTGTTTGGGCAACTCGCTGGTTCAATGAAGAAGCTGTGCAAGCTGACTGTGCACGTGAATGAGGACCCTGTGAAGCAGCTGGGGTACTTTGGAGACGTAATGAGCTCTGTGGCTAACTACGGCGGCGCGAGGCTTGACCCTACGACGGTGGAGGTGCTGGTGACTGCAATGGCTGTGGCCGCTATGCCTATTGAGTATTGTCAGGTGGTTGCTGATATGAGCAAGGAACGTCGTCCTTCTTTTGATATGCTCGTACAGAGGTCCGAGTATTTTTTCGTGAACGTGGTGCAGCAATCTTTGGTTCCTTCGTCGAGTATAGTGGGAGCTACTGTGGACGGTGAGACTGTTGCTGTTGCGAGAGCGCTGGTTGCGGACAGGCGGAGACAGGGCGAGGAGAAGAAGGTGAATGACGGGAAGAAACTGATATGTCCTACGTGCTCTGGCGTCCACTCTGCCGAAAAATGCTGGATAGTGAACCCGGAGGGTATGGAGGAGTTCATCAAGCTTAATCCTGCTAAGGAAAGGGCGGTTCGTGAGAACTATGCGCGCAGACTCAAGAAAATCGCAGCGAAGAAGGCACCTGACGCAGCAGCAGCGACGGTGGAGGCGGCGACTTCATCCAGTTCCGCGCGGCCGCGTCGTACAGAGGCTTCTGAGGGGGAGCTCTGGAACCTGGAGAATCACGAGGAGGTTCACGTAGCTTGTCCCGTGGTTACTACTGTCGCAGACCACAAGGTGGTGTACACAGGCGACGTGTTGGAGGACACCTGGGTGTACGGTGTGTTTAATCGCGACAAGGAGGACGACGCGCAGGTGCAAAATGAGTACTACGAGGACTCTGTACAGGCTCCAGGAGGAGACCTGTGTGCAATGACTGTGGCGGACTCAGACAGGGAGTTGTACTTTGATAGTATGGCGACGAAGTCCATTTTTAATGACCTGTCTATGTTTGACGGCGCACAGGTGAGCGAGTCAGCAGCCGTGTCCTTCAAGGTCATGGCTGGCGAAGTGACTACGTCTCGAGGAGGAGGTCAAGGGAGTATCACCTTGTGGAATCGGCTGACGAAGAAGGCAGACGTGCTGAAGGTGGAGGCGCAGTACGTGCCGGAGTCGCCTTTCAATCTGGTATCCGCTGTGAGCTTGGAGGACAAGTTTGGTCTGTATGCTCAATTTGGAGACCGTGTACTGCGTGACAAGAAGAACGTGTGCGAGTACGACGTGCGCAGAAAGGGGAACGTGTATGTCTTACCTGAGGTCATCGTGGAGGCTGCGCTGCCGGGGGTGGAGTGCGACGAGAAGGAGAACTGTCCGGTGAGGGACAAGTTTAACTGGAAGTTCACCGAGTTCAAGAAGTGGAATGAGGAGAAGGGGCCCTTTCATCTAGATATATGTGCTGACGAGCACAATCGACAGGTGAACGAGTACTATTCCTTGGTGAACTCGGTCTTTCTTCATTGTCTGACGGGACGCAGCTTCTGGGGCAATCCGCCGTACGACGACGCCTTCATTGAGAGGCTGCTGACGAAGGTTCTCATGGACTTTCCGAAGGACCCTGTGAACACGAAGTTTCTGCTCGTTTTGCCGTACAAGCCAAACGCTGCCTGGTGGAGTTTGACGGCTAAATTTGAGGAGCTGCACATCTATTCTAAGGGCAGCGTTATATTCTCTGCGAGGACTGATCAGTGTTACAACGTCTCTGAGCTGGTGGAGTCTGAGCCTGGTCGCGTGTTCATTCAGGGGACCCCGTGGCCTATGGTCGTACTGTATCTTGACCAATTTGTGGTTCCGAGGGTGGACGCGAGAGTGGTTGCGCACATCAGGCTGGGCCACGCTTGCGACAAGCACGTGGAGGTCATGGACCTGCAGGGGGTGGACCTCGGAGTGAATTCTGAGGAGTTGCAGAGTGGCAGTGTGCTGCTCTGTGAGGTGCATGGCGTGTCAGGTGGCGGCGTCGAAGAGGCCATCGCAGACGACAGACAGGGGAAGGGTCCCGAAGTCTGTTCGGAAGGTGGTGGAGAAGCGGCAGGCCTCTGTCAAGATGGGACAGCTGACTTTCACCGATCATGGTGGACCGTTCGTGACGTCTACCAAAGGTTATCGTGGGTACACTATTCACGTGGATGACTACTCAGACGTGTGTCATTTCTATGTCTGGAAGCAGAAGTTGGAGTATGTGGACGCTCTGGAGGACTATCGTAAGATGGTGAAGGCGACTGGTCGTGTGTTCCTTGAGGAGGACACCAGTGTTGAGCAGGTGGTGTACGACCTGGGCGTGCTGGTATTGCACTCGGACAATGACTCGACCATCGTGTCTGGGAAGGCGAAGAAGTACTGTGAGGACAATGCCATCGTGCAGAGGACAACGTCACCGTACTTACATGAGAACAATGCCAGGGCGGAGACCATGAACAAGTATCTGCAGACGAAGGCTAGAGCTATGCTGGCGACAGCTGGTTTGCCTGCGACTATGTGGCCTTTGGCTATGAGACACGCTGTATATCTGATCAATCGACTTTGCAAGGCTCGGTTGGGCATGAAGTCTAGTTTGCAAGTGCTGAACCAGAAGTACGATCTGTCTGTACTGCGTGTGTTCGGGTGTCGAGCTTACGCGTTCATCGACGCCAGCCTGCGCTCGAAACTGGCTGATCGGGCTACTCCTTTGATCTACGTGGGACACGAGGAGCGATCAACGGCTTATCTGCTGTACAGCCCAGACAAGGAGAAGGTGGTCAGAAGTGGGATGGTTCGGTTCGACGAGCGCGTTGATCAGTATGGACAACTGGTGATGTCTTGGGATCCCTCTATGCTGACACCGTTGAGATCGTTATATGACTGTGAGTCTCTCAACGGAAACTTCGTGTCAGCTTTTGTGGGCACAGCGACAATTATATTGGATCTGCGTGCCTACGTGGTACAGAAGGGTGACGAGTTCACTGGTGTCGTGAAGCTGAACAGTGCTGGTGGTGGATCATTTTGGACGCCGGTGAGTGCGTTTCTGGAAGCACGGGTGGAGCATCTTGCGTTGCTTTTTGAGTATTGTGCGCAGTGTACAGTGAACTCATTTTATCCGTTGTTTGAGAAGGTGACAGTGCAGAGGTCAGGAGGAGCTGAATGGGAGGCAGCAGTGGTGTGTGCTACGGCACGGGAGGACCATGTGTTGCCGTACCAGGTGATATTGGAGCGTCATGCTGGAGTGAAGGGCTCGGCAATCGATGTGGGTGAGGCCTGCGTGAGGTTTGAGACCTCATGTCGCTCTGGTGGCTCAGGAGGAGAAAGTGACGGGGTTGCCAGTGGGGGTGACGGAGCCGAAAGGATGGGTTCAGTTGGTGAATGGACCAGACTCGGTGCAGTGGCAGGAGTCGGACAAAAAGGAGGAGTGCGCTCTCATCGACGTGAAGAAAGCTATCTTGCCGGTGGAGACGGTGCCTGCTGGTGAGAAGGTCATGCGAATGACGGCTGTGTACAAGGCGAAGCTGGACTCTGCAGGGCAGTTGACCGAGAGGAAGACCAGGTGGGTGGTATGTGGCAACGGTCAGCAGCATGGGGTGCACTATGAGGACGTGTATGCACCGTGTACTCAGCTGTCAACCTTGAGAATTCTTATTCAGCTCAGTTTGGTGCTGGGACTATTGGCCTTTGCCATGGACGTTATCACGTGCTTTCTGAATGGTCAGCTGGACGTGGACGTTCCTTTGTATGTCAGCTGGCCTAATGCACGGACAATTTGAGGAGTGCGGTACGGAATGCTGCAGAAGAGTGTGTACGGCTTGAAGCAGGCACCGCGCATCTGGTACAAGACGAGCAAAGAGTTCCTGCTTGCTTATGACCACAGGTTACGGGTGTCAAACATTGACCCGTGTCTGTTTTACATCTGGCAGCCTGGTACACTGGTGGTATTTGTGTATGTGCACGTGGACGACTACATTGTGTTCACTTCTTCAGTGGAGTGGAAGGTGGAATTTTTCAGAGAATTCAGTGCGAAATGGCCCAGTAAGGACAAAGGACCACTGGTGGAGTTGCTGGGCATGAGTATGACTTTCAGTGACGATGGTTTGGTCAGAGAGTGTCAAATCAGTCAGGTTGGGCTGATACAGCGCATGCTAGAGAGGTACTTTATGCAGGACTGTAATCCGTGTATGACACCTATGGAGCCCAGACTGTCTCTGATGCCTGTGGACTCGGAGGAGAAGTTGGAGAAGCTTCCCTATGTTAATCCGGTGATGGAATTGATGTGGCTGGCGCGGTGCTCACGGCCTGATATTTTGACAGCGGTCTGTTATTTGGCCAGGTTCTCTCACTGCTACGGGCAGGAGCATTGGCAGCATTTGAAGCGTGTGCTGAGATATTTGAAGGGAACTATTCATGTGTGCTTGACTATGCAGTGCAGTTCGCCAGCGTCATTGAATGCAGAACTGGTAGTAACAGCTTATACAGATGCAAACCACGCAGCAGACAAAGTGACCAGACGCTCTGTTACAGGTTCACTGGTGCGACTGAATGGAAGTACTGTCATGTATTCGTCAAAATTGCAGAAGACAGTTGCAGTGAGCACAGCAGAGGCAGAATTGATAGCGCTATCAGAATGTGCACGGGACGTTGAGTATGTTGTGAATCTGCTGACTGAGTTTTCACCTGTCAAGTTGCCTGTTACAATTCATGGAGACAATCATGCTTCGGTGGCACAGGCAGAGAATGTTCTGAACAATGCAACAACACGTCATGTGGCAGTGAGAAATCGATATGTGGCAAAGTTGGTAGAGCTGGGTAGAATTGTCATTGCTAAAGTGCCTACGCAGGAGAATTTGGCAGACTTCTTTACAAAAAGCCTGGCTTTGGAACGTTTTCAAGTACTCAATGTTGTGGTGCTGAGATATTTTCAAAGGCACTGAGTAAGGAGGAGTAGGAAAACAGTTAACTCTCATGCAGTGTTAATCACAGCGAGGCAAAAGTACAAATTCTGACAGTATGACAGTATGACTGTATGACTGTATGGCAGTATGACTGTATGACTGTGCTGACAGAGTACAGTACTATGTGTAGATGTGGACAGAGTAATGATGACAATGAGTCTGCAAGAGACAGAAGATCAATTCAAAATGTACACAGTATCTGTCACAGAACACAAGAGTACAAGTACGAGTACAGTAGAAGCTATGACTGAGTAACAGTAAGCTTAGATAGAGAACACACGTGTGATGATATAAAGCACTGACTGTAACTCACAAAACACTTTTCAGATTTATAAGATTCAACTGTGTGTGTGTGTGTGTGTGTGAGTTCGTACCCATTCTACGAATGCTATGCCTGAGTATGCAAACTAAGTAGAAGTTGATTATCCTACTCTGCCACAAAAGGGTAAAGCACACTCATTCTGAAGGAAGAGTCTCTGCCACAAAAGGGTAAAGCATGCTCACTCTGAAGGAAGAGTCTCTGCCACAAAAGGGTAAAGCATGCTCACTCTGATGGAAGAGTCTCTGCCACAAAGGGTAAAGCATACTCACTCTGAAGAAAGAGTCTCTGCCACAAAAGGGTAAAGCATACTCACTCTGAAGGAAGAGTCTCTGCCACAAAAGGGTAAAGCACACTCATTGAAGGAAGAGTCTCTGCCACAAAAGGGTAAAGCATACTCACTCTGAAGGAAGGGTCTCTGCCACAAAAGGGTAAAGCACACTCATTTTGAAGGAAGAGTCTCTGCCACAAAAGGGTAAAGCATACTCACTCGCTCGTGCTTGGTGTGCTCGCCTGGCAGCGTGAATCCTGCAGACAAAACTACCACCTCTATCATCAGGTTCTATGAACAGGTCGGGAAGCTCGCAAAGCGAGTCGCCAAGTGCGCGATGAAATCGATATTGCCAGATATGGCGTCATAAACGCAGCACACAAGAGCTAGTCGACTGCACTGAAAACTCTAACAGGTCACAAATAAACGAGCGATGTCCCTTGCGAGCGCATAGAAGTGGCTACAGGACAGCAGCGATAGCAGTTTAGGGCGCACCGGCGCAGCTTGTCCCTTATCGCTCAAATGCACCACGTCACACACATGGATCAACTCAGGAAGAGGATCCTCCTCGCGGGAGGAAGCCCCTGAACGTGAGGAGGTCGCAGCGGCTGAGCCCGCCCGTGATCTCCTTACCTACGCGCAAGAGCACCAAGTCATGTCACGGTGGTTAATTCGGATTCTAAGAAAGAGAAATGACAGGCAGAATCAGGTGGTAAGGACGCCCAGGTGAAGAAAAGGCTGAGCACAAAGATGGGTGCAGCTAAACTCATTCTATTGTGCATGTTCCCTTACAGTCTGCTCTGCCGGATCACTTTTGATTCCGAACAAGGGCTTCATGTTGTACCATTTTATTGCGTTCTCGATTTGACTGCATGTATAAACATCCACACATATCTATGGAAACATTGATCAGCACGTGCTTCCTTGCGCGATGTAGGGAGTGACGAGGCTTTCGCATTTTAGAACCTGCTGATATCTGACAGATCGAGCGTGTTTAATGACTTCCTCCCGAGCATTCTGACGGCGTTGTGCTACTCGTGTGGATGCATCCTCCGCTCGGGTCTGCGAGTGACCAGCCTTCAAACGTTAGTTTGCATATCCACGACGTGTCACCAGTACTTCGAAGTTGCGTGCACGAGTGCTGCTCACTTCCGGTAGAAGTTGTTCGACAGTCGTGCTGGCTACCGCTTAATTGCAATCCAGGATACCAGCATCAACACAGTCTTACAACAGCCCAGCATTACTTCTTGCGTGGTCCTGTGCACCTTTAAATATTAATTGAATCCCGTAGGCAATTAGGTCACGCGAGTTCAGCAATATGGTTCACAGCAGTTCATTTTATGGGGAAGAGTAAACCTACCCCACTGCTCGATGCCTGCGCTTTCCATTGGGCTCGAAGCCTCTGCACCAATTTTTCTGCGTCGGCAGTACTCTGCACAATCATGAAGAATAGCAAAGGTCAAGAGTCACCTGGTGACGGGTAGCAAGGACTTTCCACCAATTCTTCGGAAATGTGTTACCACAGATAATGCCACATAGGAAGAAGAGAAAGGTGCTATGTAGTATGCAAGGAACCCGCCACAATTCCACGTACTATGCAAGTGACGGCGAACGACAGGCTTTGTCTACGCGCAATATTGAAGGAGCCGGGTGAAATTGTATCTAAGAACGAATTGCTTCGCACCTTCAGTGAAGAGACTCGAACTGTATCCACTCGTTTGTATCGTCTACAGGTTACACTTTCCACTGTATACACATAACGTTCCTCATCAGTTGATAACGAGGGGAGTCCTCCGACGCTCTTCGTTTACGGAGGAGACCAGCATAAGAACTTTTGCAGGCAGTCAAAGCGCTACTTTCTCTCACACCTTATCCAGACGTGAAAAGAAAGAGAAGCAAGACTACTCCAGGCGGAACAAACGGGGTACCTTTCTCAGAGTCTTGGCCAGCACCGGAGCGAAATATGTTCGAGGGCGATTCCCCGGCATAGGACTCTGCAGAGAACGACTGCTTCGAAAGAATGTCCGATAGCTCATTTTCACGCACTTTCTTCTTTGCAGCGGATGATCCAGACTCGATGACTATGAAAAAGGAAACACGCGTTCAGAGTTAGAGCCAACGCCATTCAGAGATGATCAAGTACAAGGTACAACCAAGCCAGGTGGCGAGCGTACTGATGGTTTCCGCAACTTCATCGGCACGTTTACGTTTCACGCGCAGCACAGTTAACTTCGCGTTTACATCGGAGTCAGTCGCTGCACACCGTTTACCATCAGCAACCTCTGAAGTTAAACCTTGCAGCAAGAAGAGTGACCCTAAAGCAAAATAGGTGAGGTCTAGGTCTCGCGTCATCGTCAGGTCACCTCAAATAAAAGGGGTTCTCCAAAAAAATATATAGATTTGTTTTTTCTCCACCTCAAGCGAATGATTCGGAATGCAATGGCCTGATCCCGATTAGAGCTCTACCTGTACAACACATACGACAGCGACATAGGATTAAGGATAGCATAGCAGTCAAGTCATGCCATGTTCAGGTTATGCCATGTCATTGTCATGTCATGGCATATGACATGTCATGTCAGGCGGCGAGGCAGATTGTAGGGGCATAGTTTTGAACAAACTAATATACCTTTTGTTAAAAATATTAAGCTTTCTCTACCTTTCTATAGCCAATTTGTTTACCCACAGCATTCCATTTTGTTCGTATCATCATGTTGCATTTTGAAGCCGAAATTACTATTAGCCGAATGAGAAGCGTTGTCGACTCGGGCCTTGACTTATAAACGACCAGTAACTAGCAAGTATGATGGAGGAAGTGATATCGCTAACCACTCGGAGCTATGGCGACTAGGGCGTCTTCAATATCATAGCGCTAGATGGTCTAGACGGTTGATCCCAACCTATTCAACCGGGGCACCGGGGTTCGACTCCCGGTGTCCGCTATGATATTGAGGGGACGCCCTAGTCGCCATAGCTCTAGTGGTCTTAGCAATATCACTTCCTCCATCATAAACATCTTCCCACGGAGTAATCTCCACCACCAAAAACCTACGGGTTCTTCTAACCCGTTCCTGGAAACACTCCAACGGATGAAGTTTATGATGGAGTAATAATAAAACATTTACTCTAGCAAAGGGGACAAAGTCCTGAGAGTGCGGTATCCCTGCAAAGCAGGCTAGTGAAAACACCAGGGGCTACTCCCTCTGCTATAGCGCGCCCACAAAGGGGCTCAGCCCACTTTTCAGCAGGGTGACATCTAGAGAAAAAGCTAAGTGCTAGGCAAAAAAACTCTAGAGGATGGAGAAGCAGCCATGGCCGGGTGAGTGGAGGGGTGGCTGAATCTGAGCGGTGGGGAGGGAAGTCGAAGAATTAAGGGGGTATTTGGT